>PVKS010047544.1:0-12790 GCA_004027875.1 Aplodontia rufa | reverse complement strand
TGTTTAGTTCCATAGCCCTTTCATTGATTGAATTTTTTTTGGCTTTGGTATAAACATTTTTGAACTCTCTGTATTCTAAATATTAGCACCCTGTCAGAAGCATAGCAGGCCATGATTTTCTCCCATTGTGTATATTCTCTCTTGATGCTCTTGAATAATTGCTTAGCAGTGCAGAAGCTTCTTAGATTAATGGCATCCCACTCATTGATTTTTGACTTTAATTTTTGCTATGGGAATCTTGTTAAGGAAGTTGGTGCCTACACCAAAAAGATGGAGTGTTGATTCTATTATTTCTTCTAACATTTGTAACATTGTTGATTTAATTCCTAAATATTTCATCCATTTTGATTTGATTTTTGTTCAGAGTAGCATATAAGGATCTAACTTCAATCTTCTGCATATGGCTGTCCATTTTCTCCAACATAATTTGTTGAACTGTCTATCTTTCCTCTAAGCTTTGTTGTTGCCTCCTTTATTGAAAATCAGATTGTTTAATATTTTGGGTTTTGACTCCATATCCTATATTCGATTCTGTTGGTCTAGATGTCTGTTTTGATGTGAGTATCATGGTGATTTTTTAAACTGCAGCTCTATAGTATAATTTCATTTCAGATATTGCTGTTATTTATTTATTTTATTTATACTTAATAATGCTTTAGCTATTCTGGATTTCTTATTGTTCCAAATGGATTGGACAATTAATTTTTCTATATCTGTGAACAATGGCATTGCCATCTCAATGGAGATTATGTTGAATCTGTACAGCACATATAGGAGAATTGGCATTTTATTTATATTCATTCTGCCTAACTGATTATGTGGAATATTTTTCTATATTTTCAGGTCTTCTGCAATTTATTTCTTCAGTGTTCTATAGTACTCATTGTAGAGGTCTTTTACTTCCTATGTTAGATTAATTATCAATTATTTTATCCTTTTAGAGGTTATCATGAATGGAATGGATTTTCTGATTTCTTCTTCAGCCAAAATACTGTTGGAATATGTGAAAGCTATTTATTTTCTGGGTGTTTTTCTTGTATCCGGCCACTTTGCTGAATCTACTTATAAGCTATAGAAGTCTTCTGATGGAGCTTTTTGACTCTTCTAGGCATAGGACCATATCATTGGCAAATATAGTTTCACTTCCTTTTTTCCTATTAATATCTGTTTAATTTCCTTCTCATGTCTGATTTCTCTGGCTAGGGTTTCAAGGACTATATTGAATAAAAGTAGTGAAAGTGGACAACCTTGTCTTATTGCTGAGTTTAGTGGAAATGATTTCAGTTTTTCTCCATTTAGTTTATTGCTGTCTGAGGATGTGTTATAAATGACCCTTACAAGGTTGAGGTAATTTATTTTGATCCCTTTTTTCTCCAGAGTTTTAAGCATAAATGGATGTTGAATTTTATCAAAGGCCTTTGTGCATCAATTGAGATGATCATATGATTTTTGTCTTTAATTCTAAGTGGTGTATCACTATTGATTTGCATCCCTGGAATGAAGCCTACTTGATCATGATGAAATATTGTTTTGATGTGCTGTTTAATACAGTTTTCTACAATTATATTTAGGAATATTGTGTCTATATTCATCAGGATGTACTTTGTGGATTAAGATATGATCTATTTTGGAGAAGGAGCCATGAACTACTGATAAGAAGGTAAACTCAGCCGATTTCAGGTGGAATATTCTATAGATAATCTGTTAGGTCCATTTGAATCACAGAGTTGTAAAGGCTGGAGATATATTTACTGACTTTTTGCTTTTATGATCTATCTATTGTTGATAATGGTGTATTAAAATCCTGCAGTATTATTGTGTTGAGGTCTGTAAATGGTCTTACGTCATGCAGTATTTTTTCCATGTATTTGGGAGCATTGATGTTTGGGGCATAGACATTTACTGTGGTTGTCTTCTTGATGTAGAGTTTCACTTATTAAGATGTAGTGGCCTTCTTTGCATCTTTTGACCTAATTCTGGTTAAAATATACTTAGTCAGATATAAGTGTCACAATACCAGCTTAAGTTCTTTGGCCATAAACCTGGTAGATTTTTTTCCATCCTTTCACCTTCCTTCTGTGTCTATCCTTGAATGTGAGATGTATCTCTTGTAAATATCGTATTTTTGAATTTTGTTTTTTGTTCCAATCTGTTAATGGTGTCTTTTGATTGGTTCATTGAAAGCATTATTGCTCAGTGTTTGTGTAGACATATGGTTGGGTTTCACTGCTATCATGATTTTCTTGTGCATTTTGTACTTAATTGGTTATCTTTTAGTGTAGTGTACTTTCATTGAGTTTCCTGTCTTTGTGGGTTTTGGGAATTTTTTGTTCCTCTATTTGGAGTTTCTTTGTAGCACTGGTTTTCTGTTCATGAATGTTGCAAGTTTGTTCTTATTGTGGAATGTTTTTATTTCTCATTTGAATTTGAAGCTGAAATTTGCTGAGTATAGTGATCTTGACTGAAGTTTGTATTCTTTAAAGGACTGGATTATTTCCTTCCTGAATTCTCACCTTCAGGGTCTGATCTGAGAAATCGGAGATGATTGTTTGCCTCTGAATGTGACTTGCCTTTCTCTCTTGTAGCTTTTATTAATCTACCCTTGATTTCTCTGTTATACATTTTGAATATGATGTGTCTTGGTGAGCTTCTATTTTTTAACCTTTTTTATTTGTTTTTTTATTTTTCATTAGTTGAATATGGACTTACAATTAAGGGGGAATCATTATCAAACAATCAATAATAAATGTATATTCACATAGTTAGCCAAGGGTGATGCCATGCCAAGGTTTCCCCTCTTGGGTTCTTGGTGGACTTTTTGATTATGTCTATTGGGTGTCCTATACACTTTCTGAATGAGAATGTCTGACTCATTTCTGCTTTGGGAGAAATTTTCTTTAGCTATTTCATTTACAATGTTATTTATGCCATTAATTTAAGTTTTGGTATTTTCTTCTTCCCCAATTACTCTCAGATTATTTCTTCCAATTTCATCCCAGACTTCCTTCTTGAAATTTCAGATCATGCTCTGTGATTTTCTTTTTCTTTTCTGTCATCTGTGCATTCAAGCTTATTCTGCCTGTCCTCATTATCAGAAGTTCTTTCTTCAAGGGCTGAGGTTCTATTTTTCCATAGTGCTATAAATTAATCTGTCATTCAATCATTGAGTTTTTGATTTGGTAGACTGAGGATTTCAAGTCTAAGACTTCACAGTTTATCCATTTCTTTGCTAAAGAAGTTTTTCATCTCCTTCATCTGCTTTTTCATTTCCTTCTTTAGATCGTTTAAGTCTTTGATTGATTTAGTAATCAGATGAGTGATAGCTTTTACTATGTTTTCATCCTGTTCCTTATCTGTGTACTCCATCATTGGAGAGTTGTGGTTTTGAGGCAAAGCTTTTTTAGCCTAATTCCTCATTCTTTAAGAATTTCTTGTCATACCTTAAATTGAAATAAATTCTTTTTCACCTTATTTTATGTATGAGCCTTTGTGTGCAACTGAATTGCTGTGTTCTGCTGTTTTTCATGAATGTAATGTATGGGTTGGTACCAGGGAGCAGGTCCTGGGACTCCATTCTGGTTGTTCTCCTGTGGAATTTTGTTGATGGGTTGGGGCATTTTGTGCTCTCCCTTACTTGGGTTGGGGTTCTGTCAGGGTAGTTGTGTGCAATAGCAGGTACCCTAACTCATGAACTATTGTTGCCTTTACAATATCCAATGCCTTCTGAGATAAAGAAATACATTCAAAATGAACATCAAATGAATATACTACACCGTGTTGTACTAATAACTTTATTCCTTCTATAATTATTACAATGAGAATTGCTGTCAATTAGAGGAATAATGGGTTTAGCAATTACCTCCTGCAAGAAAAATTATCTACAATGAAAAGAGAAAAGAAAAGAAAGAGGAATTTGAAGAGAAGAAAAAAGGTAGGAAAAGATGCAATATGTATCTAAATTTAAAAAAAGAAGGAAGGAAACATTGTTAAAGAAAAGAAAAAATATAATTAATTGTGATCCTTAGGTATAAGGTGCAACAAGGATGGCGCTGAAGAGCCCAGGGGAGGGTGGGCCAACCTTGTGAGCACTCGAAGGCCTAAGCCAATCAAAGAACACCAACAGATTGACAGGCCTTTTGGTCCCATAAAAAACATAAAAACAAGTTGACCCTTACTATTATAGGCTTCATGCACTTCCTCTTTTCAATGGGTTTCTATATAAGCTTGAGTATGACTGCTAATAAACGAGTTCCTGCTTGACCTGACTCCCTGCGGTGCCTTCAGGGAAGGCTGGGGAATGGGCACCGCAGCATGCTCACCTTTCCTGCCACGGACGGGGTCCCTCGTTCCCTGCTAGCGAGGGACTGAGTATATCAACCCAACATCTGATGCCCAAACAGGGACCTGAAGCTTGAGCGGGCTAAGTGGTCTCCCAGGGTGAGTGAGACCCTAAAATGCGTAACGCAACCTCTTTAAAAGATGAGCCAGCCCTTAAGGCCTTGCGCCTCATGTTGAGTTCTCGGGGGCTTGAAATCAGTGATCATAATGCCAAAAGGACCTGGGAACACATTATAGAAGTTGCTCCCTGGGTTCCATGCTCCAATTTGTTTTCTTGGACTACCTGGGCGAGGGTGGAACACATCGCTCTGGAGAGGGAAAAGCAATTTGGCATTGCCCCCACCTCAGTTTCTACCCTACATTATCAGCGTTAAAGACTTCCTTCCACCTGATACAGTCCCCGCTCCCCAACCCATGGGGACTCACAAGCACAAGGATGGGGAGACTTCACATGAAGTGTCCCAAAAGGTGGATCCTGACCCTGAAGGGAGGACACAACGGGGTAGTTGGGGTACATTTGAGGAAGAGGGGGACCTATGCCCAGCACAAGCACAAATGGTAGAGATCAAAACAAAAGTGGAAGTCTCCTCATAGCAGAGACCTTGGTACTGAGCCCTCTGCCCCCCCCTCATGTCCCCAGTTCAGGGTTACCTGAGGGGGGCTCTGGAGGGTCCAAGTAGAAACAGAAGTCTCCTTATACCCCCTTGAGAAGGGAATTACAAGACCAGGATCCCTATGACCCCTTGGCGCAACCCTCTGAGCCTATATATGCGGAGGCTCACTTCTTATCCTCCAAGGGTTCAGGGTCCCAACCCCAAGCCTTCCCGGTTAACTTAGCTCCAGGGCGTAATAGGCCCCTCCAATGGTACCTCTGGGATGGAAGGGATCTAAAGGAACTAAAAAAGGCAGTGGCATTAGATGGGCCCAACTCACCCTGGGCTCAAACATTACTTCAGGAACCAGCCTATATCCCCTGTGTCCCCAAGGATTGGATGGATGTGACCAAGGCGGTACTCCCATCTGCACTCTTTATTAAGTGGTGTGCCTTCTATAAAGAAGAGAGTGCCGCACCAGAGCAGAGGCCAATGGAAGGGCTAACCCCGTTATCTCTATTTCCTATGGCATGTTGGCAGGCATGGTGGACGCTTACTCCACAGGGATCCAACAAAGGACCATTGCTGACCCCTATCTAGACCAAGTCTGACATGCAGGGTTATCGGCATGGGCTAAGTTAGAGGAGGGTCCCACTGAATCCCCCAATGCGGGGGTCCGGCAAAAATCAGGGGAGCCCCTGCCTGAATTCATTGACAGGGTTGAACAAAGCGTTAAGAGAAAACTACTCCCCAGAGAATTAAGGGACCAATTTGTTAAGTTGTTGGTACGGGAGGGATTGAACAGGGACCATCGCACTGCCTGTGCCGGCCTGAAGGATGCCTCTATGAGTAGGTGGATTATAGCCTCCCAAGATATTGGGACTCAATCACATAAGTCACATACCCTTGCCCTGGAGCTTCAAGCTTAGGCTCAAACGCAGACACAGGCCATAGTAGATATAACCAAAGCCCTGGGGGCTCAAAGGATTGGTTCACCTGACTCCCCTAGCAAGGAAGCTTGCTTTAGGTGTGGTCAAAAGGGACATTTTAAGAGAGACTGCCCTCAAATGGGGGGGGGGACCCTAAGAGTGACAAGCCACCTTCCACTGCATGCCCTCAATGCAGAAAAGGATATCACTGGAAGAAAGAGTGTAGGTCCAAATTTGTTATCGAGGGCAAGCCTTTAAACTGAGTGAGGGGCATCCTCCAGGCTCGTTAAAGCAAGGAGGACCCTCTATGAGAGGATGAGATCCTCGCCCTGCCCCGAGACCCACTGGACTGTACCTATAGTGGAGGGGCAACACCCCAAGTTAAACGTGGTCATTGGGGGGGCGAAATTTCAACTGCCTAGTTGATACAGTTGCGGACAGAACTGTCTTGAAAGCAGAAGAGGTACCATCTGAATGGCAGCTTGTCCCAGGACCCACGGTCCTGGGGGTGGGGGGAAACTCCTTCTCAAAAGAAACCACAACGGACCTAAAGTGGGTCAACCCCTATGGTGACCAGGGGAGGGTACGACCTTTGATTGTAAAGGGATTCACTGCTAATTTGTTGGGGCAAGACATACTGGGACAGATGGATGCCGTTGTGACCACTGATTATAGGGCCTTCTAGGAGGAGAGGGATGTGGAGGATATAGAGCCCTCCAGCTACTCCCCCTCCTCTGAGAGGGTCACTCCAGGCAAAACCACACAGGTCTACCCCCAAGCCTAAAGGCCACTGCTCCCCGAACTCCACGTATCCAGTGGAAATCAAAAAACCCATCTGGGTGGAACAGTGGCTACTTCCCAAAATTAAGCTTGAGGCTCTTCAGGATTTGGTATTGGAACAGCTAATCTTAGGGCACATTCGCCTTCCCTAAGCCCTTGGAACACCCCTGTTTTTGTGATAAAAAAGACCTCAGGAAAATGGAGACTACTCCAAGACCTGAGGGAGATTAATAAAAATATGCAGTTGCTGGGAACTCCCCTACAGGGTATGCCCTGGATCCCTGCAATACCTACCGACTTCACTCTTACAATGATTGACATCAAGGGCTGTTTCTTCTCTATTCCATTACACTCCAATGATTGTGAAAATTTGCCTTCTCTGTACCATCCCTTAATTTCTCCCAGCCAGATGATTGATATGGATGGACTGTATTGCCCCAAGGAAGGGCCAACAACCCAGCATTTTGCCAACGCTATGTTGCAAAATTATTGCAGCCTTTGCTGTCACAAAGGTCTTCTCTCATCTATGTGTATATGGATGATCTCATCCTCGGGCACCCTGACCCTTCCAAATTATCAGGTCTGCTAATGTGGACCCTACACCTCCTAAGGAAAGGTGGGCTGAAAGTGGCTCCTGATAAGGTCCAGCACGTTCTGCATTTAAAGTTCTTGTTACCGAGTTACTTCTGACACAGGCTAGTCCTTTAAAACCTAAATTAATTATCCCTTCTAAATTAAATGTACTCAAATTACAAAGCTTACTAGGGGAACTTAAATGGCTTTGCCCCTGGCTACCAGTGCCGGCAGAGAATTTGCCATTGTTCGCCCTTTTAAAAGGAAAATCTCCCCAAGATGAGGTCATCCTCGAATCTCACCATCAGAGCCTAGACATGGTTCAAAAGGCACTGGATGGAGTGCCCCTTTGTAGATATTCTGTGCACCTGCCCTTGTCCCTCTGGCTCATTAGTGGAGAGCACCTCACCACTGCAGTCATCATGCAGAAAGGGGAACCCATAGAATGGGTTCCAGCGACTTTGAGTGGGATGCCAAGACTTTTTTCCCAGGCGGATCAATTCGCTGACCTTATCATTAAAGGAAGAAACACATCTTTGAGACATTATGGTCTTGATCCTCACTCCATTATCTTCCCATTCAGAATAAAGGATGTGAAATGGCTCACTAGGTCCAATCCCAGGGTAGTCATCTCCTTGGAGGGATATATGGAATGCACAGATTGCCACTATGGATCATCGCACTGGGCACCGCTGTTGCAACGGCTTCCCCTAAGACTGCCCACCCTGTTCTCGCGGGAATTTATCGCTGGGGCAATCTATGTCTTTACGGATGGGGGTCAAAAGGGATCAGCGTACGCTGCCTTTGAGACCTCTTCTGAGAGGCCCAAGTTTTATAGGTTCCAACCTTGCTCAGGGTCTACCCAATACAAAGAGATGTTAGCTATCATCATGGCTTTACAGGATATTACTCAGCCTTTTAATCTTTTTTCAGATAGCCTCTATTTGGTTAACCTCCATCCACATGTACACTCTGCACAAGTGCGGATTGACAGCAATCCTATTTCCATGCTTATGATCTTGCCTCGTAGCCTACTTGAAGGAAGAGGTAACCCCATTTTCATATAGCACATCAGAGGTCATACCCCCTTTCTGGGGTTTATCGCTCAAGGCAATTCTTGGGCAGATAAACTTGCCTCTAAAGCACATGTTTTTACGCTCCATGAAGCCACTCAGCTCCACAAGCTAACTCATGTAAATTGGAGAGGCTTACATAAGCAATTCCCCTCTGTCCCGATCAAGGATTTAAAAAGGATTGTCCACACTTCTAAGTAATGCCAGCCATTTTCCGGGTACCCCCTCCAGGATGTGGGGGTAAATCCCAGAGGATTAAAACCCAATATACTATGGCAAACTGATGTTACTCATTTTGCCCCATTTGGAAAACTTAAATATATTTTAGTGTCCATTGACACTTTCTCGGGAGCCTGTTGGGCTACAGCACACACCGGAGAAAAATCCACACATGCCAAATCCCATTTTCTTCAGTGTTTCGCTGCCCTAGGTCTACCTAGGAAGATCAAAACAGACAATGGACCCTGTTTTGTCAATGAGGCAACACATAACTTCTTCACCCTATGGAACATAAAACATATTAAAGGAATTCCCTACAATCCTCAGGGCCAAGCCATAGTTGAAAGAAATCACCAATGCCTAAAAGAGCAACTTTTAAAACAAAAGAGAAACCTCAGCCCCCATTTGCAACTGCAAATGGCCCTTTTGACTATGAATATTTTAAATTTTACCAAAAAATATGATGAACCAAAGTTCCAGAAACATTGGGGTTGTCTTGGACCTCCCAAACCATTTATTCTCATAAGATGGAGAGATCCCCTGACTCATCAATGGAGGGGGCCAGACCCTCTCCTCACTACGGGGAGAGGGTTCGCCTGTGTATTCCCACCAGAGGAACCATCTCCCATATGGATACCTGCCAAAAACACCAAATTTGCCCCTTTGTCATCCAAACAGGACCATGCCCAAGACCAAGCTGTTCAACAAAGAGAGAAAGAGGCTCTGGTGGTCCCGGATGACTTTCCGCAAATGGAAGAAAATATATCCACCCAACCATCTCCAAGGGCCATCAACCCTTGAGAAGTCTTTTTTTGCTTTAACTCTTACAGATGTTCCCGATTTGCCTCCTGCTCGGAAGTGTGACCCTGTTGGTGGCGCTGAGAAGGCAGCAACCTTCATCAACCCCAACAAGTAAAAGGTTGATGGAAATTGCTCATTCTCGAGGATACCAGAACTACGCCGGTGGGGTGACCCCATGGAGTTTCAGCCCACTGGGTTGTCCTTTCCTCTCCTTACACCCCATGTTTGTTTATCTTCTGGTTGTGCCAGCAGACTGGACTCACTCCTTGCATCTCTCTCTCCACTGTTTTTTAGACAAACTCCCCTTGGTTCGAACAATGGTTTAATTGGTCGCCATGGCTCACCACCTTAATATCTACATTGCTAGGAGGAATCTAATAATGCTGTGCCTATTTGGGCCATGTGTCATCAATAGAGTGGTGACCTTCATGCACTCCAGGGTAGAGGAGGTCCAACTCGTGACCCTCCGCCTTCATTACAATCAGTTGCACCCTTATGATGACCTGTGACGGTGAAACCTTCTTATGAAGGTGCCTAGCCTGTACCTAACCTAAGGTGGGCCTAATAAAACAAAAAGGGAGAAATATAGGGTGCAACAAGGATGGCACTGAGGAGCCCAGGGGAGGGTGGGCCAACCTTGTGAGCACTCGAAGGCCTAAGCCAATCAAAGAACACCACCAGATTGACAGGCCTTTTGGTCCCATAAAAAACATAAAAACAAGTTTACCTTCACTATTATAGGCTTCATGCACTTCCTCTTTTCGCTGGGTTTCTATATAAGCTTGAGTGTGACTGCTAATAAACGAGTTCCTGCTTGACCTGACTCCCTGTGGTGTCTGATTGTCTTCGGGGAAGGCTGGGGAATGGGCACCACAGTGTGCTCACCATTCCTGCCACGGACGGGGTCCCTCGTTCCCTGCTAGCGAGGGGCTGAGTACATCAACCTAACACTCAGAGTTACCTTGTTACACACTGGGTACAGATGATCAGTGTTTCATTGAGATTTGTTAGTACAAACCCACAGCCATAAGCTCTGTGATCATGAGGTGGAAATTTTACAAGATTGTAAGGGTAGAGGGAACATTCCCAGGACTTAGGTCTAGAGCTCAGTCACCTGGTGTTGTCTGGACTACTACTGCCACAAAGAATTCAGGTCAATTCATGCTGCAAGAGGCAGTCCCCTGCTGGTCTCCAGTGGGGGAAATGTAACTCCAGAGGGCTTCCTGATTCCAGGCATGGGGATGAGGTGGGTGGGTGTGGGGGAATGAGTACAAGCACCACTTCCTCTGATTGATGTATATGAAATTCCTTCAGACCTCCTGGACCCAGACCTAGTGTTCTCTTTTGTGCTCTGGTCTCACCTTAAACAGTCTCATGGGTCCTCCAATTCAGTGAGTGGGTCTGGGCTTAGCTGGGATTCCCCATGCTCCTCCAACTGGAATCCCTCTGGGCTGGTTGATTCCTGGGCTAGTCCCAGAGCTGCTCTTCTGGGTTCAACCTCTGAATGTCATCAAGGTCCTGGCAGGGTTGTGGAGAAATCCATGTTGGAGTCTTGACTGCTTCTTGCCTGCTTCTTTGGTCAAAATGGCTACTGTCTGATCTGCATAGGGTGGGTGAGGTAATTCACTCTCCCCACAATAGCAGAGAAGCTGCCACATTGTTCCTGTTGAGTCCCAAAACAGAGCTTCTGTTTCTATTCATCCTATCTGTGACATGCAGTTGTGTCTTGGCAGGATTGTAGAACACTCTGCTTTGGTGACCTGGTTCTTTCTTGTCTACCTGTTTGGTCAAAATTTTTCACATAGCTTTCTAACAAATTCAAAATTGTTAAAAATGGAGCTGGAATTATTTTAAATTCTAAACTTATTTTGGCTTTGAACAACTTTTAATTCAATTCTTTTGGTAATATTGAACATTCATTTTGTGTTGTGTCAATAATGAGTTGCTATCCCACCGATAGAGGGAACAATAGAGAACTGGTTGGAATCCTTTTTCTGAAGTATTTTTAGTAAAGAAAATAAAATAAATTTAGGGCAGTATGTATTTCTCCCCCGCCAACACTCAACATGCAGCCTGAAATACTAATCATCATACAACCATTCCACTTTAAACTTTAGTGTAAGAATAATTTGAATCATTCTTTTTAATCTAAGAGGGATCATATCCAGAGCTCTAGCTTCATACAGAACTCCAAATAAAGTTTCACAAAATGACAAATATTTCTGTACGAACGTATGAAGTGGGTGGAAATAAAATGCCAACAAGGAGAAATAATTACCCCTTCCATGATCTCCATGGTGATGAGCCTTCCATGAGGGGTCCAGTTGCATAACCTGCAGCAAAGGAAGCTGAAATAGCAATGATGTTACTTCTAAAACGCAGAAGTTTCCCAACACATACCAAAAATATTAATTTGTGATGACATTTCACTGTCATTCATAACTATATCCTTCTTAAATAATTTCCTTCAATTCTGTTAAACTTCAATCTTCCATGTAAGTTAGAATTTCAGTTGTTGTTAGTAATGTACATACCTGTGAACTTAGGGAATGTTACAAAATTCTTTCAAAAGTTACAAATACAATGCAAAAATTTTCCATCTTTATAATTGAACCGACCACTAAAGTAGTTTCCCCATCTGCCTGAAAAATATGGTACTGGAATTGTCTATGATTAGTAAAATATTCCAGCAGAGTAATTTGCTCTATAGCTAGATTGATAATAAACCATTCCTGAGTAAAATTCTTCCCTTTCCACCTAGTTTTTGACCTACCTCATGACTAGTTTCACGTAGATTTTGGAAGAGCCATTGATTTCTTGATCAGATGTTCTTTGGAATAAATTATAATTGTTTCCATTTAGAAATTTCTCCTTCAGCTATAACACGGTCATTTTAGAATGCCTTCACTATTGGTTGAACTTTGCCTTTTTCTTCTGTTTGATGAAACTGATTGGCTTTCTTTTGATGACTGTGATGTTGGAGGCTGTGGCTCCCCGCCCTGGGTTCTGGAGCGGGGAGCGGTGGGAAAGGCCTCAGGGGACCTTAGCTGTTCCCCGGGGGGCCAGCAGGACACTGGGAACCGGGCGCTGGCGCCGGCAGGACAGGGCTGGGGGCAGGGGGAAGAGGAGTCGCTCCTCGCAGCGTTCCTGTGCGAGAAGCGGGCAGAACGGCTTAACGCTGGGCTGTCCTCCGAGGGGCTGAGTTAGGAAGGGTTGGGGAGCCGGGAACAAGGGGGCGAACGCCGGCAGCTGGAACACGGGACCTGGATCTTCTAACATCTTTGCTGCTGCTGCTGCTTCTGCTTCTGGCTGCTGCTTCTTCTCCTCTGGTTCTATGCTTTCTCTTTGGCTGCTTCCTTTACCTGACTAGCTGCTACTCTATTTATCCATTACAATAGCCAATAGGATACAATGCAAACACCTTTCTGCAATTGTAACAAATGAGTGGCCGAATAGCTTAGTCATGCGGTCAGGCAATTTGCTA
>PVKS010047543.1:0-12786 GCA_004027875.1 Aplodontia rufa | reverse complement strand
AAACTACAGAAGTGGATGATAACTTCAAATTTCACTTTTTATTTGAACACTTGAGTTTGTAAGACATGACCTTTTTAGACCCAGCCTTTATTTAGTCTCACTATGGTAGTATATAACAAATTATGTTCTCCCCTCAAAGACTTTATCTTTTGGTATCTTAGTGAGATTTAGACTTTCTTCCTTAACATACTATAACTACTGGATGAGTGTACTGATCTCCAAAGGACATGGGCAGATAGCTTTGTTTTCCATTTCTCTATTTTTTCTCCATGCTTTTTAAACCCATTATCTCTCTGTGAAGGCCTCTTGGGTAAAGAACATCTTGAAAAGCATTAGGACTGCTTTTGGCCATGTATGTTGGGCCATACATACTCAGAAGGACAATGATCTCGTCAGTAAAAGCAGTTGGATTTTAATACAGTCCTCAGATCAGACACGACGGGCGCTTCCTGCTAGCTTCTTGCCTGGATACTTTTCGTGTATGGGTCTCATTGCAGATCCTGTGTCTTCCACCAACTCTAGAGGGATCCCAGCCAAGTTCCCCAAATGGTTCTCTTAAAATGTCTTTCGGTTGGCAGAAAGTAAGGAGGGAATAATCCCCAACTTCTCCATTGGTGGAGTAGGGACAAGCTGAGAGAGAAAAAGCACAGAGTTCCAGCTTACACCTCCAAAGAAGTTCTCTCTCCCCTTTCCTCTCAAACCTCAACTCTTCTACTCCCTTGAGGAGGCAGTTGGCTAAGACTTTAAAACCAGCTTCTGCCCTTCTTCTTCGCAGGTATTGAATAGCAGGTCTGACACCTTGAGACACCTTCATCTGCTCTGAACTCCTCCATCCTTAAGGATGGAGGCTTTGTTATGCGCATTTCTACTCGTTATAATTCCTAGCACAGTGCCTCGTGTAGTAGGTGCTCAATGTAAGTGTGCTAAATGAATGAGTGAATGACGGTAAGCCTCCTCAGCACCTGCCTGCCCACATGAAGAGAATTGCTGGTTCCTGCTAAACCGTGTGCACTTTCAAGTTACCCTCCTGCACTCTGCTTCTCGTGTAAGTACTGTTATTAAACTTGTAAATACTTAACAGAAGGCTGTTTTTTTTGGCAGCGAAAGAACTCCTTTTGTCTTCTGTCCCGTGAATATCCTAACCACTTTGTCACTTTGATCTAGAGGGCATTTCATCCTCAGAAATGCAAAGGAGTTGGCCACAGCACAAATGTGTTCTATTTCCTATTGCCATAAAAATCCATTGCTCTTGAGCCTTTGCCCGCCCCCTTTCATGGTAATGTGTAAGCCACTAAATTGCAGTTACTGGCTGTGGCCATGGCCATCAAAAAATCGTGAATGCCATGTAGATGTGAGGCTTGCTCCACTAAAAAGTCCACAATGGCTTTACTGTAACTGGGTTAACTAGAACTTGGCAAACAGCTATCCAAGGAGGGTGATACCAAGTCCCCTCCCCCTGCCAGGATGCTGGCCTGATCTTCTTGTATTTGTGCAACTGGGCCCATCCAGAGACCCAGGCAAGCGGGGAGGAGGGCTGCCGTGAGGGCAGCTCTCTCTGGGTCAGGTTGTCCTTTTACAGCTGTCTTTCACACAGCTTCTCTTCCTGTAGTGTGAAGTAGGTTAGAGGATAGCTTGTTTTCTTTTGCTATTTGAAATACAGCATTTGGGATCATGCTCTGAATAATTTGTGCTTGTTAGAAATGACTGTCGTCCTCTTGAAGCGATAACAAAGAACTACATTTAAATTAAATTCAGCCAAACAAGAGCCTCTCTACAAAATCAATAGAGCCAGACATTTTTTTCAAAGAGATATTTTGATTTTTTAAAAAAATCTGTAAGATTTCAGGGTATAAATCTGCAAATATATCTCAGAATCAAAAAGGAACTGGGGCCATTGTTCATAATGCTTTAAAAGCATTTGGTAATATTTGAGATGGGAGGGAAAAGATAAGATAAAATATTAGATTCAAGCATCTTTAATATTACTTGTTTTAATATTCAGAAAGCTTTATTCTTCTTCAGTTTCCTAGTGTAGAATTCCAAGTATTGATTTTTTGAAAGATACCTTCACTTATTTGTTAAATCTGTATGGCCTCAGGAGAACAAAACCATGTCAACTGTAAGTTTTCAAAGTTGATGTGCATAAATGTATTCTTACACACTTATACACTATGGTCTTCTGATCAAATGTGGTATTTAACAGTGTTGACCAGTAACATGGTGCATCAAGGGGCAAGTAGAGTACTTAATTCAATAAGAAGTTATGTATCTACTTTAAAAATATTTTATGGTGAGAATTAAAACCTATTTCAGTACATAAAGAATCCATTCTTTAACACATAAAAGTGGCCACATTTTCTAGTTCTTCACGACTAAAACCCTCCATTCTTTTCCCATACTGGAAGTATAAATAGCCGGAGCTGCCAAACTTTTGTCTTTTAAAGTCATAAAAGGAAAGTTTCATGAGTATTTTTTAAAAAAATTATTTGCACTGCTTCAATTAAGGACTAGTCTTATCTACTGAACCTAAGGAACAGGTTAATTATTAATAGACACTGAAAAATTAAACTCATGTTTATTCCCCTCGTCTCTATGATAGGCATTATCATCATTGTAGACACGTGTACTTTGCTATAGTTTCTGTTTTCAGAGCAGATGGGAGCTTTATATGTTTAGTCAGTATGGTTGCTCTGAGCAAAGTCTAATTTATTTCACCTCACATAGAGGGGAGTGTCTTTGTTGTGCTTGCTATTGTTATTGCAGGATGCCTTTGGGGTGCATTTTTGCATGGGTTTCACAGAAGCCAATACACATCTCTTAGTGATTCACTTTGTGGCCACAAGGATGTGTCTCCTCTCTATTAGCTAAAGCCTCTTTCCCTTACTTTTTTCCTTGTGCCCATTATGCCCTCCCCTGACCCACTCTTTGCTGACTAACTTGACCTTAAGGAGCATCACTCTAAGTCAAGGGCAATGTCTCTAGCAACTTGACATTGCTTCTTCATGCTCTGAGGCTTGACAGGATATGACATACACTATTATTGTTCTATCTCAGCTCAAATCCTTTCTCTTTGCTAAGGCAAATCCCCTTCTACCAACACAAACTTCACCTCTGGGGCTCCCTCTGACTTTTCTGAAGTGTCCATTATGAATTCTTCCCAAACCTTAGTATGATTAGAATTAGCAAAGTTAAATTTTTAAAAGGAATCTGACCAAAATAGAGCCTTTTTAAATCCATACCTAGAAGTTCTGATGGGCTCACTTGGTTTTTTGAACCACTTCACAACTGGGATTCTGAAGTGGTCACACTCTGACAAACCCTGTTTCAGGTAGCCTGCTGGTTTCTGCCTTCCTTTCTCTGGCAATACCACATTCATTGCCTCAATTTGGGTCAAGGGATGCTCACATTTTCTGTCAAACAATTGAATTCTGGAGAAGTTTCCCATTTTACCATCTTTCAGAAGGTGGCTAAGTTGGTCCTTTTTATTAAAAAGACAAATTCGTCATCAGATGAGGCCAGTTAGTTCATTCTAGAGTCATGATTAAACATGCCCCACCCCCCATTCTTTTAATATCCTATCCAGAGTGGCTCTAGGGTGATAAGGGAGGCTGTGATCTGTGGACCCATGTGCATGGCATTTGCTGCCAAAATACCTCAACCCTGACCTCAAAGAACCCCATCTCTGGTGGCTGAGGCCACTGCTACTGAATTATTAATCTGATATTTATTCCTAAACTTAGAAATCACTTCTCTTTTGAACAATGTAAAATTTGGTGAATATAATACCATATTTTGCATGCTTTAATGTTTAAATGTAATCCAATGAAATGATTAACATATAGCCATTCCTTTTATATCATGATAGTAGAATTTGCTGAATACCATTTGTGTACATAATGCTAAATTTACAGGGCAGATTGCTAGGAAATTTGGAAAAGGCAAGTGAATCAGACATGGCATATCCTAGGGAGTCTCAAGTTTGGAATGGTGACCCCCATCTGTTGTTCTATCTGTGGTTGTAGATGTGGGCTGCCTTAAGAGGGAAGTTTTAAGCTCAGGACACAGGTTCTCAGCCATACTGGGAGGGCTGGGTATAGGACTCTGTCAAAAATCAAAACCCTTTGACTTGTCCATTTGAGTAGATGGATGGAAGGGCCGAGGGGTTGTTTTGGAACTATTTAAACACATAGGCAAGATCATCAGCCAAGCAAGGGAGCTTGATATTATAGAACACAGTGGTAGTTCAGCTGCAAGTCATTGTCAAATGGTCAACAAGGCAGGATTCTGCAATGGCAATGGGAAGTCGGCAGAATAATGGGGATTTAGCGTGCATACTCCAGTGTTTGGAAGGGTTAGAACAATGAAAAGAAAGGAGGGCATGTTTAGAAATATTGCCTGGAAGATAGGAAAGTGTGATTGTATCACAAATAGACAAGCTACTTATAAGGGTACAAGATGTGAATTTGGGTACAAAAGAAAAGTTCATGAATAAAATTTTGGATATAAGGTCACAGCAGGGCTAAGTGGAAGGCTGAATTACCATGGACTTTTATGAGCCACTGAAGTAAAATTCTTTATATTCCCCTAAAGGCACATTGGTCCAATGGCTTCCCATTGCAACTTGGCAACATGGTAGATGAGCCCCTTTGATCTGGCCCTAACACCAGCATGACCTCAGCCCTTTTCCCTTTCCTTAGCTACAATGGTTTCGTTCCCTTCTTCCTTGAATTTGCTGAGCTTATTTGAGTCCCAAGCACTTTGCATTTGCAAGTCCCTCTAACTTCCCCAGATCTTTAGTTGACTTGATCCTTCCTGATGTTCAAATGTAGGCTCAAATGAGTTTGTCCAAGAGGCTTTGATTGCCCATTCTAAAGTTGTACTTTTTGCTCAGTTATTTCTCGCTCTGTTATCTTCTTATTTCTGATATAGCACATACCACTTCTCACATGTTTAAAAGACTGTATTATTTATCTTAGTTGCCTATTGTCTCTTTTGTCCTTTTGAATGTAAATCCCTTGAGTAGAGGTGACTTTGTTGTTGTTGAATGCTGTCTCCATATGACACCAGCAATGCCTGGCACTTGGTAGATATCCAATAAAATTTGGTGAATGATTGGAAGTCTTCCAAACTTAATGGGAGAGGAATTAGCTAGAAGTAATGTGTGGGGTTAGAAAACAAGGAGGAAGTTGAGGAAATCAGCTTGTGTTAGTTAACTTTTCAATGCTGTAACCAAAATACCCGCTAAGAACAACTTAGAAGAGGAAAAGATTATTTTATCTCATGGCTCTGGGTTCCAGTCTGTGGTCAGTCAATTATTGCTTTGGGTCTGAAGAGAGGCTGAATATCATGGCAGAAGCATGTGGAAGAGTAGTGCCACTCTGTTCATAGTGGCCACGAAGCAGAGAGAGAGGGGAAGGGGCTGCAAGGACGATGACCCTTCTAGGGCATAACCCTGGTTGACCCACCTGCTCCAGCCACAGCCCAGCTTCCTAGGTACCACCTAGCTGTCATTCACTCTTGGATGGATCATTTGATTACAGGTCTCGTAATCCAATCATTTCATCTCAGATCGTTAATCCATTGTTGCTGAGCTTTTGGGGGACACCTCATGTTCAAACCTTAATATGGCTCATTTAAATTCTTAGTAATTCAGAGTTCTTAGCTATAAAATGAATGTATTAAAATTGATTCATTTTGCATAATCTATGGCATAACCATTAATGGAAAAATGAATTCTTTCTATAGGGTGTGGTGGCATACACTTGGGAAACTTAGTGAGACCTAATACAAAATAATACAAAAAATAAAGTAAAAAATGCTGGGAGGATAGTGCAATGGATTGAATGGAGGTGTTCTCCAAAACACAAGTGTGACAATTTGGGAAGGCTGAGGTAAAATGATTGGGTTAGAAAAGCCAAATGATTGGGTTAGACTGGTAGGGTGTGTCTGAGGAGGTGCGTCATTGGGGGCATGCCTTTCGAGAATGTGTTCTGTATCTGGTGTGGAGTTTTCCTCTCTGCCTTGCTTCCCCATGTGACACCTTGAGCTCCCTGGAGCCATGCCTTCCATGACGCTCAGCCTTGAGCCCTGAAGAATGGAGCTGGCCTTTTCTGGACATAGGCCCCTGAAACCATGAGCCCCTAAATAAATCTTTTCCTTCCAAAGTTGTTCTCATCAGGTCCTTTAGTCAGCAAAAAGCTGACTAAAACAGATAGCTCAATAGTAGAGTGCATACCTGCCACATGTCAAGCCCCAGGTTCAAACCCTAGTATTTTTTTTAATTCCTTGGTAAATTTAAAGTGCATAAGCTAAGATTTGATGTTCCAAAAAGGTGGTTTTGGAGGAGTTAATTTGAAAGTTTATAGAACCACCCAGAAGATGTCTAACTGATACTAAAAATGAAGTTTAGTGGGGCTGGAACAGTAGCTCAGCAGTTGGAGCACTTGCCTGGCACGTGCAAGGACCTGGGTTCAAACCCCAGCACCACATACACAGCTAAGTGCCCAAGAAACAAAGGCCAGATGAAAACATAAGTAAAATTTATCTTTCTCTCTCTCTTAAAGAAAAAAGAAAAGAAATTTAGGATTAGTTCCTGGGTATGCTGTTTTATCATTTGGATCTGGACTCAGTCTCCACTACAGCAATGGTTTAAGGTAGGGTTTTTGGAAGGTGATTGGATCATGAGGATTCCAACCTCATCAATGGATAATTTAACTGATTTATAACTTGATGAAATTATTGAGAGGTGGCAGAAACTGTAGGAGGTCAGGCCTGTTGGAGGAAGAGGGGGCATGCCCTAGAAGAGTGTACGATGGTCCTTGTCTTTTCTTGTTCTCTCTGCTTCCTGGCCACCATGAGGTGAGAAGCTCTGCTCTACCACATCCTCTTGGCCGCTCACCTTAGGCCCACAGCAATAGAGTCAGCCAACCATGGACTGAAACCTACAAAACTGATCCCAAAATAAATTATTTTGTCCTTCAGTTGATTTTCTCAGGTGTTTTCCCACAGCATATGCTGGATTAATGTCCAGTTTACTCTTGAGTATAAAGTGTTGTATAAGAAAACGTCCACTTACATTTTTGTAGAACTTATGCATCACTCCCTCAGCTTTCTTGGGGGAAAAACAGTCAAAATTTATTGATTCAGTGTGGATACTGGCTTGCTATTTGTCTGGAGAATCATTAGAAGGTAATAGAAAATAAGGGGGGAAACCCAATTTTTAAATATTTCTTGATTTGGCAATTATAAATTTCCCCCCTCAAAAGGTTTATAGTCATCACTCTAAAAGTTTCCAACACAGTTCAGGCAGATTGGATTTCATAAATGAAATATTACTGTTGCCAGATTTTGTCTTTTTCATATTGCTGTAATTTTCAAAATTAATTTTCAATTAAATTAAAGCATTCCACAATGCATCTGAGTCCATGTATTGTTTCAATGTAAAAGAAGCAAAAAAGGGTATGACAGTTTCCCTTTCAGTCTGCCCTCACAGTTATTTTGATTTAGTCTATAGTTATGAATGCTTCGTGAAAAATTTGCTGTGTTATGAATGCACCTAGGGCAATCCATAGAGCCTTGCAGCCCAACACTACCTGGTTTATTCAAAGAGAAGTTGGCATCAGCAAGATTCCAACCGAGAACACCTAGTTCCTTTCATTCTTGCTGTTGTTCTTTGTGCTCATCAAAAAGTAGATTGAGTCACACACCTAAGCCTTTGTGGTTTTAATTCCTCAGAATTCTAATCTGATTGATGGCTTCCTGAATATCAGGCTAGGGATCAGTGCTGGTCTATGACCAAGAGAAAAATATAAGGACCAGGAAATGAGTTTTGCCTGATGATGTTTTTTTTTTTTCCACAAATTTGTGAAATTTCATTTATGAGAAGATGGGATGGATCTGGAGTGGCAGCTGAGTGGTTACAGCACTTGCCTGTCATGGATGAGGGTGCAGATTCAAACCTCAGCACCATGCACACAATGAAGTGTTGGAGCAACAAAAGCCACATGAAAAACGAAATAAAAATTAATTCTCTCTCTGTGTCTCTCTCACTTTTTTTTTTTCAAAGAGAGAAGGACAGCAAGAGAGAGAGAGAAAGAGTGAGAGAATCAATTTTTATTGAGTTTTTCACATGGCTTTCGTTGCTCTGAAGCTTAGTTGTGTACGTGGGTGCTGGGGTTTGAACCTGTGTACTTGCACATGCCAGGCAAGCTCTGTAACTGCCGAGCCACCACTCCAGCCCCTCACCGTCCTTTTATTAAAAAAAAAAAAGAAAAACAACAAGAAGAAGATGGGTTTGCTGCTATTGTTTGATGCAAATCATTTTTTTTCTCTCTCCACATTTTTTACTGGTACATTATATTTGTACATAATGATGGAATTTATTGTTACATATTCATACATGCACACAATATAACAATACAATTTGGCCAGTATCTCTCCCCAGCACTTCCCCCTCCTTCCCTGCCTGTCACCCCTTGGTCTCTTTCCTCCACTGATCTCCTTTTAATTTCCATGAGATCCTACCCCACCACCTTTCTTTTCCATTTTCCTCTCTAGCTTCTACATATGAGAGAAAACATGATTCTTGACCTTCTGAGCTTAGCTTATTTCACTTAACATAATGGTCTTCAGTTCCATCCATTTTCCTGCAAATGTCATAATTTCATTTTCTTCATAGCTGAGTGAAATTCCATTGTGTATATGTACCATAGTTTCTTTATTCATCTGTTGATGGACACCTAAGCCAATTCCATAGTTAGGCTATTATGAATTGCACTGCTGTGAACATGGGCATTCATGTAGTAAGATGACTTTAACTCTTCAGCGTCAATGCTGAGGAGTAGGATAACTGGGTCATATGGTGGTTCCATGTCTAGTCTTTTGAGGAATCTCCATATTGATTTCCATAGTGGTTGTACTAATTTGCAACCACACCAGCAGTGTATGAGTGTTTCATTTTCTCCACATCCTCTCCAGCATTTATTATTATTTGTATTCTTGATGACTGCCTTTATGACTGAGATGAAATCTCAGTGTAGTTTGGATTTGCATTTACCAAATTGCAGATGATACTGAACCTTTTTTTCATATATTTGTTGACCATTTGTATCTCTTTTGAGAAGTGTCTGTTTAATTAATTTGATGATCAACTGGGTTATTTAATTTTTTGTTGTTAAAAGATTTTTGAGTTCTTTATATATTCTATATTGTAATCATCTGTCAGAAGAGTAGCTAGAAAAGATTTACTCCCAGTCTGTAGGTTTTCTCTTCACATACTTAATTGTTTCCTTTGCTTTGCAAATGTTTTTAATTGTTGCCATCCTATTTACCAACTCTTGGCATTACTTCCTGAGCTTTGTTAGTCCTACTGAGAAAATTACTGCCTGTGCCCTTATGTTGGGGGTTGGCCCTACTTTTCCTCTAGGAGTTGCATATTTTCTAGTCTAATTCCTAGGTCTTTGCCCCATTTTGACTTGGTTTTTGTGCAGGGTGAGAGATAAGAGTCTAGTCTCTTTCTTATATGTAAGGCTAACCAATTTTCCCAGCACCATTTGTTAAAAAGATTGTCTTTTCTCCACTGTATGTTTTTGGCACCTCTGTGAAGGATCAGATTACTGTAGATGTTGAGTTTGTCTCTGGATGGTCAATTGGATTCCACTGGTATTTGTGTCCATTTTTATGTCAGTACAGTGCAGTTTTTGTTACTGTAGCTCTGTAGTATTATTTGAAGTCAGGTGTTGCAGTGCCTCCAGTATTAATGCAAACCATTATTTTATGAAGTGATAATGACAATAGACCTGCTTTAAAAATACTTTTACTTGGCAACCTAAGATAATGACAATCCTGAGCATCAGTTTCTTTTATTAAAATGGTTTAAAACATATTAACAATACAGACAATAATATAATGAATGTACTTTGCAATTAGCATATATTAGATATAGTCTGGCTATATCAATACCCACCCTGCATCTCCTGGATTTTTTTAGCAAATTAATCTTATCTTTTCATTCCTAAATAGTTTAGAAGTTAACTCTAGAAGATGGGGATTATTTTCCTTTAAATTATCTTGCAATTCTAGTGGTTGAAAAATCCCAAGTAGAATTGTAACAAACTCCAGAAAGGATATTCAACTTTTGCAGATTCCTGGGAAGAAAATGAAATCCCAGAAAAAGGAAGGTCATACAACCTAAGGCATTTCTAGAGATGTATTGGGAAAGGGGGGGAGGGATAAGGGTGAGTAATTGGGGGGCTCTTGGAGGTAAATCTAATTTTCAGAATTTATATATATATAATTTATTTCATTAGAAGCTTGTTTGATTGTTCAACAAATAAATTTCCGAATAAAGTAAAAAAAGAAACATTTTAGCCACTAGTAAATTTCTATTTTAAGTCCAATTTTTTATCCTAAGTCCATTGATTGCTCATGAAAAGAAATAAAAAACTAAAAAAAAAAATCTGTTGAAGAGGACCCCTCCCTCAGGGCATATACAAAAATTAACCCAAAACAGATCAGAGATACAAAAGTAAGAACTAGAACTTTAAAAGTCTTAGGAAAAAAGCCCATAGAAATATTCAAGGTTTTGCATTAGGCAGTAATTTGTTAGATATGAGGCAAAAAGACCAAGTAATCAAAGGAGAAATAGATATATTGGTCCTCATCAAAATTAAAAGCATTTGTACATCACAGTATACTATCAAGAAAGTTGAAAGATGATCCCAGAATGTGAGCAAAAATATATCTGATAAAGGTCTTGTATCCAGGATATATAAAGAACTATCAGGATTCCATGATAGACAATCCAGAACAGAGGAATCAAGATGGTAGAGAGCAAGCAGTCCGTATGTTCCAGCTCCTTTAGTTTGCAGTTCAACTAGATGGAGAAGAGCCATACAACAAGATGGATGTCTGAGGGAATTCACTAAGGCTCAATATTAGACTAAGACTTGGGGAGACTCTGAGATTTTGTTCATTGGACTAGACAGTGAGAAAGAGTTTATCAGATCTAACATGCATCTGTGCTACCAGGGAGGAGGGATGACAGAAAGGGAAAGAAAGAGAAGAACAGTTGAAAAGATTGCTTTGAAAACTGTGGTTGGAGAGAAAGTCTGATCCAGAAGCTGCAGAGCAGGCTGGTGTGTGAGAAGTGCTCAGCTTTTCTCAACTTGTGAGTGGCAGGAAGCCACAGAGAAGGTCATGTCTAAGCTTAAGCTTTGAGAAAGATAAATTTCTGTATCTTCATCTCCTCTGGAGATAGCAGATATTGTCATGGGGGAACCCTTGAAGCAAACCATCCAAATAATATATACAGTGACATTGTTCTGAGTCTAAGGAGGCAGCGATCTGTTGCTGACTGGTAGCAGGAGAGTTTGGTGGAGATGTGCTCTGTCATGTGTGCGCACAATGCTTCTTCATGGGGAGGGATCTGCTTGTCAAACAAAAGACATATCATCACTGTCTCCTCTGCTCTAGCTGGAGGCTCTGTGGTACCTGGGCCCACTGTGGAGCTTCCAGAGCCACCTAAGCCATGCCAGAGAGAGATAGGGTAAAGATTGTATTGACAGCCCCTGATACAAGGTGCTTTTCTTCCTGAGCAAACAGAACCATCACGCACACCAGGGAAGGATCTAGGTACCAGACTGAGGACACCCCGGGGTTGTCTCCTGTCTGCCACCAGAGGACATATTGGTAACTGGGCCTTTTCTGGAGCTGCCAAAGCTGCAGTGGTGTTCACCTTATGGGGCAGGTGAGGAGTGCCAGGTTAGGCTCTGGATCCTTGAATTCTACAGTAATTTGAAATAAGAACCTGGTCTAGATATGGAAAATCAATAAATATACAGTAGCCACTCCAGGGCAGAGCCAGTTAATTTGATCACCACCTCCACACCCAGAGACATTCATAGGCCACCCAAGGCTTAAACATTTCCTACATTCCAACACCTGATAGATCCCAAAGCTGTAGGTTACGGAAAGAAGTCTCTGCATCTTAAAAAAAGCTGACAAAGAGTAATTTTAGTATTTTTATTTTGAGTTTTTTTTTATTTTGTTGGTATTGTGTTATTTGGATTATTTGTTATTGCATAATTTTATGCAATTTTAAGGATTTCAATTCATTAATTGGATTTCTTCTTTCTCATTTTATATTTTCCTTTTCTATTTTTTCATTTTTCTTTTCCTGTATCTCTTCCCTTTCTCCTTTTATGTCCTATATAGTTTAATATTAACTTCATATGCTTCATTGCCTAACTTTTCAGCCTATTTCTATTATTATTATTCTCTTTTCTTCTCATTGGTTAGTGGAGTTGAGAAGAGTTTTGATAAAGATTTGTTACATTTTGGTATATGGTTTGCTCTCAAGTTTTCCTCTCAAAATGGTGCTGGGGATTGAACATAGCACTATGAACGTGCTGAGTGGGTGCTTTGATGCTGCTGCAATATACCCACAACCTAATGCACATTGTGTTGGAGACTAAGGCCAAAATGATGCCTGGCCGGATATCAGAGAAAAGAATTAGTGGTGAACCACTCTGTAAGAGGCCCAGCTGGCTTGTATCTTCCCTAGTAATTAGCAAATTGCCTGACTGCATGACTAAGCCATTAGGCCACTCATTTGTTACAATTGGTTGAATGTGTTTGCACTGTATCCCTATTGGTTGTTGTAACATATAAATACCGAGCATACAGGGAAAAAGAGTAGCCACTAGTCAGAGAAGCAGCCGCAGCTAAAGCAGAAGAAGAAAACCTAACATGCAGGCAGTAAGAGAGGAAGAAAAGCCTTGGCGGTAG
>PVKS010047542.1:0-12782 GCA_004027875.1 Aplodontia rufa | reverse complement strand
CATTAACCCATTCATCCACACATCCATCCATCCATCCATCCACCCTTCTATCCATACACCCACCCATCCACCCATTCAACCATCCATATTCATCCATCCATCCATCCATCCACCCACCCATCCATCCACCCATCCATTGATCCACCCATCAACCCATTCATTCACACATTCATCCATCCATCCACACATTCATCCATCCATGCATCCATCTACCCATCCATCAATCCATCAATACATCCATCCATCTGCCCTTTCACAAACTATTCATCATCTACTCTGTTATACACCCATCCCCCATCTATCCATTCACCCATCCACCCATTCATACATCTATCCATCCATCTACCCATCCATCCATCCACCCATCCACCCATCCATCATCTCATCTGTCCATTCATTCACCTTTTCATAAACTATTCATCATCTACTCCATCATCTGTTCATCCATCCCCCTCCCACCTACTCATCCATCCATCCTTCCATCCATTCTTTCATCATCCAGTTCATCCATCCATCCAACCTGTCAGCCAGCCATGCATGCATGCATCCATTCATATACTCATGCACCTACTCATCAATCCATCGTCCCATCCTTCAATCCATCCATCCGCCTGCCACACAGCAACCTGTCCATTAACCCATCTACCTACCCAGCCATCTACCCGCCCATCCACCCATCCATCCAGCATTTGCTGTGTTCCACACCTGGGAATTTCATCGAGGAACGGAGTCTGGCCTCTGCTGTCAGGAAGCCCACCTTCACGGTGGGAGGCAGGGATGGCGCGGAGACTTGCAATAGCATGATGTGCGTTTCCGTGGGAGGGATGGGGCTGTGGGGGCCCAGGTGGTGCTTCCCTCTGCCTCAGCAGAGGATCAGGGGTCAGGAAAAGCTTTCTGGAGGAAGAGCTGTGAGGTGGAGGCAGAAGCAGCGTGGAGAGCGGTAGGGAGCCGGGGAAGCGCTCGGCCTGGCTCGGGGCACCGGGTTTTGAGACGCTGTCAGCAAGGTGGCAGCGGTCTGCCATGCTGGCCTGCTTGAGTTTCAGTTTTGCCTTGAGAAGGATGGGTGCTTTGCAGACAGCAAAATGGGTGGGCTTGTGTTTGAAAAGCCTTCTGCTGCTGGAGTTTGGAGATTGGCAGGAAAGCACTTGAGTGCGACAGAGAAGCCGGGAGAGGGACATGGTGGGGCACGGAGAAAAGGAAGTGGGACACTGAGGAGTTAGCACCCTGCCTATGGGGGTGAAGGAGCAGGGGTGCTGTCCGACGGACTCCAGCTGGACAGGCTGGTTCAGCCAGCGGGCTTTCTTAGAATGCCCGGTTCCAGGCAGTGTGGACCCCGTGACCTAACTTGGCAGTGGAGCAAGGACCCTCTGCGTTGAAGGTGAGCCTCCCGGCAGCAGAGGACATGCTCTGTTCTTCCCGTATGGACGCCCAACAGTCTGCAGGCAAGAGCACTGAGTGCAGGGTGCTTTGCTACAGAGGCCAGCAGGGGCCATATCGCTGAGGGGCTCGGTGGCCAGGCTCAGGAGGTTAGATGATTCCTGAGAGCACTGGTAGTCATGGAGGACAGGAGGCCAGAAAGTGGCATGAGCAGGGGTCATGTGAACAGAGATGAAGTTTCTGGCTTCCTCAGTGAGGGTGGGCTGGAGGAGGTAAGCCCAGGGACCTGAAGGAAGTGCTGTTGGCATCTAGGAAGAGTTGGAATGGGCGCTAGTTGCTTGCTCTGTGACCTTGAGAAGGTTACCCAACCTCTCTGTGCCTTTGGCAAATGGAATCACAATAGTTTCCACCTTGTGAGAGCTGGACAGGAAACGTGGGAAACAGACTTGGAAGAAGGTCTTGGGAGTATTTATTAGCTTATGTTGCTGCCCTGACCTTGATGATAGCTTTTGACTGCCTGGGACTCAGTTTCCTTTTTCAGAGGGGATACCAAGGATTGAACCCAGGGGTGCTTAACCACTGAGCCACATCCCCAGACCTTTTTATATTTTATCTTGAGATCAGGTCTTGCTAAGGTGCTTAGAGCCTCGCTAAGTTGCTGAGGCTGGCTTTGAACTCACGATCCTCCTGCCTGAGCCTCCAGAGCTGCTGGGATTACAGGTGTGCAGCACCCCGGCCGGGACTCAGTTCCTTTACCTGTAAGGTGGGGGATGAAGAGATTGATACAGGCAACACGCGAGAGCACGGACTAGCCGCATTGCTGCAGATTTTGCGAGGCCAGTTGCAGAAGGAACTCGGGACCTCTTGTTCAGAAATAATTAAGAATTCTGAGACGTCAACAGCAACATTAAGCCAAGCGCGGGGCCCCTTCGTGTCAGTCTGACAGGTTGACAAAGGGGACATTCCAGGCAAAGGGAACAGCTTGTACAAAGTCTGACGCGGAGCCTGGAACAGAAAATTCGAAACAGGGGTTGCCTGCAAACATCCAGACTTGAGCTGCTGATTCCGCGGCATCTGCAGGACGTCTTAGACACAAGGTTCCTGCCTCTGTGAGCCCCGGCCAGCCCCCTCATTCCCAATCCAATGTTGGGCAGGGACCCAACTACATCCCTTTCTGGACCAGAGACCTGTGTTAACTTCTCCAAGGATGCACAGTCCATTAGGGGCAGGGTTGGAGCCTGACCAGTGCTCAGCGCTCCTCACCGAGGACCCCACCGACTCCAGATGATGAAGAATGGAAACGATTTGCAAAGCTTCACAACAACGAGTTGACCACGGCGGTTGTCACCGTTGTGATTCTCAAGGCATCTACTGGGCGCGATTAGAGAAGGAATGAGTCTATAAAATGTGGTGCTTCTCTGCTAGCTCTTGAAAGTTTTGCACAACATATTTTATGTGTGTTTATAGAGGAAAGAATCCTAGACCCGAATTGATTGGAAAAATGTGTTGTTATGGAAAGGGTTGCGTTGGACTCCAGGCAGAGCACAGCGCTCAGCGAGACTTGGAAGGCAAAGATTTCACATAAATAGTTGTGCTGAGTTGTTATGGCAACTGAAATTTGAAAAGTAAATAGGTTTGGGGGAAATATTTTCCTTGTGTCTGGAGGAGTTTTCTGTCCAAGACTATTTGCAGAAGGAAGACTTAATCCAGAGCCCACTGGGCTTGGTGTAGGTCGTGGAGGAGCAGAAGTGGGGTCTTCCCTATGTGGTGCTGTCCTGTCAGCGGGGCAGGTTCTTTCCTTTCCCTGGATAAGGATTGAGAAGAGGATAACATATACTGGGTCAGGCATGCTGTGTGACCCTGGGTCAGTGGACTGCCCTCTCTGGTCTTCAGCTTCCCTGTCTGTAGAATGGTTTGGTTGTAATGAATCATCATGCAGTTTAGTGACTGTTTAGGGGGACAGGAATCTGCTTATGGATTTGACCCTCACAAGAGCCTTCTTCTAAGGTGATTGTGTTTTACTGGAGAGATGGGGAAACTGAGGCTCCAGGTAGAGTGGAGGAGTAACATAGGACTAAAGAGCACCATTAGAAACCAGCGGAGCTCAGGGCCAGAGTCCCTCTACTGCGTTGCTGCGGCCCCAGCTCTCTGTGGAGTGTCAGGGCTTCAGAGTGCAGTGGCCGTTCACCTGTCACGACTGGTGGCCCTCATGGGTGGGCACAGGGCAGCCACCAACCAGGCCTGGCTCCGGTGTCCTCTCTAGCTCTGTCTGTCCCCCGAGCTCCCTGCTGCGAGGCAGGAGCCTGTGAACCGGCAGGGACAGGAGGAGGAGCCACGGTGAGGGACACGTGCTGGCGGGCTCAGCCTCGGAGGACGCGCTGTGTGCGCCTGGTTGTTTAAGCCTCCCGGTGTCCGGTGCTCCCCACTCCAGATGGGGAGACCATGTCTGGGAGGGACCGTGAGCTGCCCAGGCTCACATCTGAAGGACAGGGCCAGATCTAAACCCGGGCCTGTGTGGCTCTCAGCATCACTGTCTCTCCTGCGGTTGAGCTGCCGAGCATGTGAGTGTGCACACATGCCCACGTGCACACTGGCGGTCTGCGTGTGCCTGCGAGCTCCTGCGTGTGACTTTACATGAGTGTGGAAACCACCCCACTTCTACTGCTCCTGTCTGAATCCTCAACCTCTTTGGTGGAAGCGCAGGTCAGTGGGTTTGAGGACCCAGCCATCCTAGGATGAGTCTGGGACAGGGACTGAGGACTGGTCAAGAGCTGCAGCTTGGGGTCACCTTGGTTCTGAGCCTGGCTGTGATCCCGGCACGTCTGCTCCTCACTGGTGAAGAGGGCAGCTCAGTGCACACCTGCCTGGCTCCCATGAAGGTCTGGTGACGTCTGTCCACGCGGCCGCCTTTCCCTCTCCCCAGGCTGGGCCTTCAGACATTGGCCTCCACAGGCCTGGTGGAGGACGCT
Organism: Aplodontia rufa; assembly: GCA_004027875.1. NCBI lineage: Eukaryota > Metazoa > Chordata > Mammalia > Rodentia > Aplodontiidae > Aplodontia > Aplodontia rufa. The sequence continues at coordinate 8,436 of PVKS010047542.1, read as the reverse complement.
GGCCGCAGGCTGCGGGAATGGCCAAGTGGCACCCAGTGCTGCTCCACGTTCTGGGACATCGCTCACGGCTCTGCCCACAGAGGCCCGGGCTTGGTGCTGAGTCCCTGGGTGGGTCCTGCAGGGGGGCGCTCAACGTGAGCACCGGTTCTGCTTGCGAAGTGGACCTTAAGCTGCTTGTAAAGAGGGGCGGGAGAGCCGGAGACGGAATGAGGGGCAAACGCACATTCATACGCATCCATGGGCACGCGCCTGTCCGTCTGTCTCTATCATCTTCCGTCCATCCGTCCATCCATCTACTCATCAACCAACCTGCCCACCTGCCCACCTGTCTGTCCGTCTGTCTCTCTCATCTGTCCGCCCATCCGTCCATCTGTCTACTCGTCTGCCCAGCTGTCCACCTGTGCACCTTCTGTCATCTTCATTCCTGTTTTCTGTCTCCTCGTCCGTTTCGCAGCGGCTCCCTCCTCGGGGCTCGGGGTGAGGTGAGCGTGGTGGTGGAAGGGTTGGCGGAGGGAGCAGGGAGAAGCAGGAGCTCCATGTCCGATACAGAGCGCACACCTCCAGGCTCCCGTCCTGCAGCGACCCCTACCTGCCTTCAGTTGCCAGTTGATCCCTATCCGCCTCCTCTACCCAATCATCTCACCTCAGATTGTCCACACGAGCTTTTGGGGGACACCGCACACCCAAACCATGACACCGTCCTTCCACCCACTCATTTATCCACCTTTTCCTTTATCTGTCTCATCCATCTCTCGTCTGTCCACCTGGCTGTCTGTCTGCATCTCTGTCATCTGCCTGTCCATCCGTCCTTCTGTCCATCCCATTTATCGACCTATCACCTTCTGTCTCTATCCATATCATCTCTGGCTACCTCTATAGATCAAGAAATAGACATAAAAACAGAGAAATAGACGCAAGAGGGCCAGAGACAGAAAAGGCGAGGCTCTGGGAGGCTGTACTGGCCCGAGGCTGAGCTCGGCCTCCTTCTCTAGACTCCTCCTTTGCAGCGTGTTCAGAGGATGGAGACCTGGTCTGTGCCTGGCAGGCCTCCCAGGCCTCCCGATGGGGTGGGTAGTGGCTTCCGCTCACAGTTGGGACCTCCTGATAATCCTCCAGCACGCGGCTTCAGGCTGCCTCAGGACACTACCTGATAATGAGTTCCCTGCCCCAAATTTGTTCTCTTTCCCAATATTTGCCTGCATGCATGACCTCTCATAAGAAAAACTCTCAGCCTCCCTTATAACTATGTGTGGCCTGGTGACTGCATTTTGATCAATCAGACACACAAGCAGCTTCTAGGAAACCTTTTAAAAGTGCAGTTGGTAAACAGCACCCTGACTCTTCCTGCTGCTAGCCTCCTTCCTGCTGGCTGGAATGCAAACCTGATGGCTGACGCTCAAGCAGCTATCGTGGACCTTGAGGAAAAAGCTCCGTGTAGAGGGCAGACTGCCTGCTGCGTCTGCTATTCAGTTGTGCGAGTGAGAAGCGACCTTCTATCTAGAAGCCTCTGGCATTTGGCTTTTTTCTCGACCTTGATGGATAATGAAGGGAGCAGGGCTTCCCTTCTGGAATAAGGGCATCTGAGCTGTTCAGAGCTGGCAGAAACCCAGGGGAGGTCTATACGTTTTGAACAGGTTGGTCTGTCCAGAACTGTCAACAGCGATGGTCAGCAATGGTAACACGTTGCTATGGTAACGAGGGCCCCTCCCCAGGGCAGCCCCGCCCCCTGCAAGCTCTGCTCCCGTGCGGGGAGCGGCTCCTGTCCTTGTCCAGACCTGGCGCCCAGCGGCTGCTCACTACACCCCCCTGCCGCCACCAGCCACAGCCGCGGCAGGAGGTGGCGACCCAGGGAAGGCAGGGAAGCGGGACCAGGATTTACCCGAGGTTCGGAACCCTGTGACTTTGAGCACCAACCTCTCTATGAACCCCAGTTTCTTTGCCAAAGGGGTTCAGGGTCTCCTATGCAAAATGCGCGGCCAGTCCATTCCCACGGGGCAGCGTGGGAATGTGGCTGTGCCCGGCCGGGTGGGGATCTGGCCAGTGTGGGTCTGCGAGGCTCCCAGGCTCCGTGTTCCCCACTGACTCCTGGGCCACCCGGGTAACAAAGCCCCGAGGCCACACCTGGAGGCGTGAGGCTTGGCATAGGTCAGGGCGCTTACTGAGCTGTTGCCCAGGGCCGCTGCTGGGCTACCTCCTGGCCACCTCCTGGCCCTATCAGGTGGCAGAGCCCTGGAGGGGCCTGGCCCACGCCAACAGGCGATGGATTTGAAGCCCGTGGCCCAGCGGAAGCCCACGGCTCCCATGCAGCCTGCTCCCAGCCCCCCTCCTCCGCTCAGGCCTCGTGGGGGAGACCAGCGCAGGTGAAGCCAGAAGCCACAGACAGAGGGACAGGAGCGACGTCGCCACTCCGGAAAATTCTTCCCAGCCTCAGCCTGGACCCGACGCCCCAGGAGAAATTGGGAGCTCTGGAGCCCCAGGGGCTGGCGCAGCCCCGCAGCCTCCCCCAGCTTCCCGGCCTCTCCTTGGCCTTTGCAGTCGAGGCCCAGCAGCTGACCCCGCGCCCCCTCTGAGCAGCAATTCCACCCGCTCTGCATCGAAATGAGAAATCTGCCGCCCGGCAGCCACAAGAGCTGATAACACCCTCCCAGGTGAACCTGGCAGCTTATCACCACCCGGTCACCTCTGTCTTCAGGGACTTCGGTTCCTTAAAAAAGAGGAAGAAAGAAAGAAAAAATGCCCAGGAGGAGCAATGGGTGGCTGTGTGTGTTTAAAAAACAAAACAAAACAAAAAGCAAAGAAAAAGAGAAAGACGGAGTGGGGATTTTTTCCCAGACTGGAGGGGCCGGGTGTCCTGGGCCCCTGGCCCCCAGCCTGACGCAGGCGCAGCCCCCGGACGGTGGGGGAGCGCGGAGCTGAGTAGAGGGGTTTTCTCAACCTGCACTTGGTGGTGGGGTGGCCTCAGGTGTTCCCCAGCTGCCCTCACCGCCTGCCCTCGGTCCTCCGCTCCAGGTGCCCTCTGGCTCTGTCTCCCTCTGTCCCTGTATGTCCCCTCCCTCTGCCCTCTCCCACCCCCCCTCCATCTTTCTCTTCCATCTGTGGGTTTCTGTCTGCATTTCTCTCTTTCCTTCTTTCTTCTTTTGTACCAGGGTTTGAATCCAGGGGTGCTTTCCCACTGAGCCACATCCCCACCCCATTTTTAAATTTTTTATTTTGAGACAGGATCTCATTAAATTGCCGAGGGCCTCATCAAGTTGGTGAGGCTGGCCTTGAACTTGTGATCCTCCTGCCTCAGCCTCCCCAGCTGGTGGGATTACAGGCGTGTGCTGTGGAGCTCTTGGTATTGCGTTTCTCTCTCATGTTGGATGTCTACCTCTGTGCGTGTTCCCTTTGGTGTTTCTCTTGCCCACCACTCTGTGCCTGCCTCGACCTCCCCACTGAACTGGAAGAGACTTCCTCTGCCATTGGCCCCTCTTCCTCTCCGCACTGAGTGCCTGGACCCTGTGGGCTGCAGGGTGGGCTTTTTCCTCAGCACCCTTGGTCCTGGCTTGTGTCCTGATGCTCTGAGGATGGTTCAGGGTTTGAGCATCTCACCCCACATGGCTCCTCCTCCGTGTGGTCAATGGGATGGGAGCCCCTCCCCGGGAGTGGCGGTGGTCCCAGGGCTGAGGCGGAGGGGAGGTCCAGGGCTTTGGGGTAGGAAAGCGGTGATGCCCAGGGGAACCTGACCAGTCTCCTCGTCCACGAGCCCAAGTCCCACCCAGCACACTCATTTCCACTAAAGTCACTCAGGCAAGGCAACCAGGACTCTGATTGCTCAGGACACACTACTCTGGAGTCAGGCTTGAGCCAAAAGAAGTGTTTTTGAATTCTGACCGTGTCACTTACTAGCTAGGTGACCTTGAGGAAATCATTCGATATCTTTGAATCTCATTTCCTCATCTGCAAATGAAGATAATGACAGCACCTGCTACCAGGGTCAATGTGAAGTTCAGACTACTGAAACTATGAAATGAATTTAGGGCACTGCCTGACACATTCTAGGCACACGTGCAGAAGAACTTCTGTTATTACTGTAGGAGAATCACCTTGGGTCAGAAGGGAAAGGGCATTTTCGTTGGGGTCTTGAGGAACGGATAGGAGTTTACCAAGCTTATAGCAGATCCTCCAGACTGATGGTACAGCTTGAGTCCGTATCATTTTATAGATGAAGAAACAGAAGTCCAAGGAGGGTAAGTAGGCCTTAGTCATAATTATAGGTCCCAAAGCCTACAGTTGGGTGTCAGGTCACCTTTGTCCTGGCCCTGGATTGCTCTAGCTTCATGCAGACGCACTTCCCTTGTCTCTCACCTCCGTTCAGGCTCTTTCTGCTAACCCGTGAGCAGAGGGGCAGCATTGCCAATGGCGGGACTGGGAGAGACCTGGAGTCGCGGGAGCAGCTGGCTGCTGGCAGGTTGGCCGAGCACTGCTGGCCCCGAGCAGCTTGCAGATGCTGGAGGAAAGGAGGAAAGGGTTCCTTGGATCAGCTGATTGGTGTGTAGCTGTCTCCAGATCCAACAGTCTCAGCCCCTTGGCAGCCCAGGCGTCTGCAAAGCGCTGAGAGCTTGGGGAAGGTGCCTTTCTGTTTTGCTCCTTCTCCCCATGTCTATGCAGTGTGAGGGGCTCAGCTGGTTCCTTCTCCCTGCTGAGTGGGCTGCATTCCTCACCCTCCTCAGAGGATCCCTGGCATCCAGGAAGAGCCTGCCCCCGTCAGACCCCGGCTGCTTCCCCTTGAGTGTGGCCTGGGCCTGGGGACTCACCTCTGAAGGGCGGATCACTGCAGAAGGGCTGAGAGGCCCACTCTGAGGCTGAGCTAGGAAGCACTCCAGCTCCTCCTTGGCTCTCCCACCCTGGGGGAGGTAAGCTGCTGGGCAAGGGCGTCCCTGTGGCAGGGGACAGCCATCAAGGAAACGGGACCTCAGTCCAACAACGCACAAGGCCCTGAATTCTGCCAGCAACCACGTGGAACATGTTGGATGGCGGATCTGCCCAGCCTAGGCCTTGAAGGGGCCACTGGGAGACCCTGAAGCAGGGGGCGCAGGTGAACTTGGATTCCTGATCCGCAAAAACCAAGAGGTAAAGTTGCTGCCTGAAGCCACTCTGCTCCAGCATTGTTTGTTACACAGCATAGGTGGCAAATACCATTCAACCTGGGGAGATGCGTCCCATCCTTCCAAACGTGTGCCTCCCTGCTGTGCTGTGGGAATGTCTGTCCCTCCAAATCTCAGGTTGAAATACGATCACTATTGCAATAGTGTTGAGACGTGGCTCTTGAAGAGCCCAATGGCCCTCTGTCCTTGGGCTGAGCCCTGTCCTCTCTCTCTTTTGCCCTTTCACGCTGCCACAGGAAGCCTTTGCCAAGGGCTGGAGCGGTCACTCAGCAGTTACGGCGCTTGCCTCGCACACGCAAGTACACGGGTTCAAACCCCAGCACCACGAACACAACAAAGTGTCAGAGGAATGAAAGTCACATGAACAACCAAATAAAATTGATCCTTTCTCTCTCTGACCCTCTCTCTCTTGAAAAAGAAGGCTTTGCCAGACACCAACCCTTTCCTAATGAAATTTCTGTTCATTATAAATGACTCAGACTTGGGAGTTCCACTGTCACTGCCTGAAACAGGGTAAGGCCTTGCCGTCTGCACGAGGAGTCCGAGGAGGCTGGAAAGCCAGGCTGGAGACACTGGGCAGCACCTGCTGCCTAGGGAGCTCAGCTCGGGAGTCTTGGCAGCTCCTCAACCAGCCTTTCCTGGCCCAGGCCTCGTCCCCGTGACAGGTGTGGGGGTGCGGGTGATAGGGGGCTTGAGACATCAGGGTGCGGGTGATGTGGGGCGCTGGGCAGGAAGGGCTTCCAGAACAAATGGGTTAGGTGGAATCTGAAAAGGATGCACTTCCCTTAAGCCCTGGATGCCAGCCCTGGGCCCGTTCCTCATCCAGTGTCTTGTGCAACTGGTGGTGCCCAGAAACGCCAGCCCGAGACAAGGGTGTGAGAGGGAGAGGTGTTGTGGGTGGTCATGGGGCGCATGGGAGCAGGAGGGTGGCAGGGCAGGGTCCTTAGGTGGTGTCTGAGCAGCAAGCGCTCTGGGAAGTCTGGGAGCGACCCTGGGGTACCCACCTGACTCTTCCCAGCCATGCTCACTAGAGCAAAGGCCAGTGGGGACACATCTGGGGTGGTGAGCAGAGGGAAACAAGGAGGGTACTGTCCATGTCTGCTCCGAGGACACGGTAAGCAGCGTCCATGCCGGCAGCACTGGACTTTGGGACACGTCCCTCCTGCAGAGTCCCCAGGCTGTGGCCTGGCTGTGGCCTCCAGACCTCCCACAGCTCTGGTCCAGACCCCGGGGCTCCGGTTCCCTCCTGCAGCTGTCCCATCTTGCCCTGGCTGTCCTCTCCAGGGTGCCCCTCCTGTCCTCACTAGCTCCAGGTACCTGAGCTTCAGATAATCACTGGGGGTCAAATCCCACCCCGGGTGCTCATCGGCCAAGCACTGTCTGGCTCCGGCCCCTGTGAGCCGCCCTTGAACTCCTCCCAGGCCGAGCTCCTTTCCTCCTGGATTAACTCGTGAGGTACCCAGCAAGACCCAAGTGCAAACAGGCCCTACTCAAGGGGTCACCCCCAGCAGGAAGGCGGTAGGATTGTCTAGAAAGCCAGACCTGGAGTCCTCTGCCGCTTGCCCATGCCCGGGTGAACGTGTGGATGCCAGTCCCTGGGAAGGTCCCTCGGGTGGCCCCGTGGAAGCCCAGGAGGAGCTGAGGGGCCCAGGCTCAGCCACAGACCGACTGCCCACCTATCCCACATCACGTGACCTCATCTCCGTGTTCACGGGTCCACAGTTGACAGGTGACAGTGCATCTGCCCGTAGTCCCCACCACATCCGCTCAGCTCAGCTTCGTCTTCCAGGCTTCTCTGCCCCTGGGACGAGCCAGCCCCATGGAGCCCCGCAGAGATCCCGAGCGTGCGATCTCTGCGGCTGGGGCTGGAATCCCCAGAAGGTTCATTTGTGCCCTTGTGTGACAGCGGGCGCTGGCGGCCAGCTGGGGCCACATGTGGGGCTGTCAGCTGGAGGGCCAAACCAACCTTCCTCACACTGGGCTTGGGCTTCCTCCCAGCATGGCGGCCACCTTCCCAGGACAGCATCCGAGAGGGGGGGAGTAGGCCTTAGAGCCCCTGCCTCCATATTCTAGTCACAGAAAGTTGTCCTTTGTCACAGAGGTGGGGTGGGGGTTGGTCTCACTGGAGCCAGCTGGGGACAGGCGTTTCAGGTGGAGTTGAGCCTGTGCAAAGGCCCTGAGGTCTGACAGTGTGGTTTAGTTACAGCACAGCCATGCGGCTGTCCCTCAGCCTCACTGAGCTGGGGACTTGTCTTGAACTGAGTCTGTAGGCAGAAAGCCAGATCCCGCTTAAGTCCATCGCTTTACCCCAGTGTCTGGCATGGAATGATGGGAAATGGACGCACGGGACCCCGGTTCCTTTTGGCCTCTCATCCCGACTCCTCCAAAATTCCTACCACTTGCAGGTGACGCGCTTCCTGGCCCACGATCCCTTCCTCCTTCTTTCCCAGACTCCCTGCAGCTCTCCCTGCACCACAGCTTCGGACTGCCCGCTCCCTCTGCCCTAAGTCGCAGGGGCACGCGCAATGTCAACAAATGAGGCACAAAGCCAGTGTTCCCGTCACCCCACGCCACGCATGCTGCCAGTCCCTCCACTCCCCAGTGCACTCCATCCACCCAACTGAAATAAACAGATGCCCCAAACAGAGCCAGGTGATGGAAGCATTGACAGACCCTTACCTAGGGCATCCCAGGGCGTGCACAGAGGCGCAGGAGTTATTGTCATCGAGCAGCGTCTGTGACAGTTTAATCAGATCCTGGAAGTCAGGGGTATTACACGGGGCACCTGCTCACGGGGACAAAGAGGGAGGAAATAAACGGCTGGTGGAGTTTGCTACCACAGGCTTCGTCTTCACACCCAGGAGGGACCTACGGAGCTGGTAACTCATTGCTTGTGCTTGATGGCCGGGGCAGGGGACGGGGACACTGGGCACTGGAGGAAGGAGGCCTGAGAAGGGCGGCATCTGGGGACCCATCTTGTCCTTCCCTCTTCTCCTGCCTTTCTTGCTTCCGAGAAGATTTGTCAGCTTCAGCTTCAGGCACCCTCTGCGCTTGGTGCCAGGATGCCACGTTGACCCCAGCATCCTTGCTCTGCCATCATGGACCCCGGAAGCATGGGCAGGGAGAGAAATCTGGTGTTTTGTGAAACGTGTCAGGTGGGGCTCCGCCAAAAGCAAGGCCCGAGGCACAGACTTGGGAGGACAGGAAGTTTATTTACAGGAGGTTCCGGGATGTGGGATGGGTGCAGGGAGAGTCAGGGAAGGAAGAAAATTCCAGCAAAGAGCAGGTC
>PVKS010047541.1:0-12789 GCA_004027875.1 Aplodontia rufa | reverse complement strand
AAATTTGGCAAAATAACTTCAGCTTTGATCTTCAGTCCTCCCAAATTGAGAGGGTATGGTAAAAGAATAGAGTTAGTTTTTCTGTACAATGAGTAAAGCTAGAGTCTAGTTTTGCTAATAGCATACTTGCTGTGTTTGAAATTCTCCATGACTACAGCTCAAGTATTCCAGCACAGACCTCTGAGCATCCATATTTGAGCTCTCCTGGAGTCCACAGGGAGGGTTGGGAGCCTATATAAAGAAGAGGCCGGTGAGCTAGGCCCACGCAGGATTTCCTGCTGGAGGAAAAAAGTAGAAAAAGCATTTGTTTTCATCACTGCCTGTTAGGGTTAGGGGGAGAGGAATTGTGTTTGTATGTTTCAGTGCACTTTTCATTCAGATATGTTTTGTGGGATAGGTGAGGGACAGAGATCCTTTCTTGATAGCTGTGACAAAGAGAAAACCATGGTTTGAGACTTTATTTCCTGCTAGTTGTTTCTGATGTTGTGTTAGTGAGCTTAAGCTGTGTATGAAGCGGACAGATGATCTGCCCTTTCAGGCTTGTGAGCCTGCCATTGACAAAAGTATGTCAGGCAGAGTTTGTTCTGGGAATCAGAGGACAAGTGGCCCTGGAATGTTGGAGAAGGCACACCATACCTGCAGCATACCACTGCCAACGTCTTGGTCTTGGGAGCTGTGAGGACTAGAGGAAAATCACATGGTAGTCAATCTCACTCTTTGCAGTCATGTGAACTTCTAGGTTTGGCAGATTATGTCAAGAAGGTTGCATGTGGATTTGAACGTGCAGTGTGCATGGGCACAAGTCACATAGTTTTGACTGAGGGCTTTAGAATGTATCCGTGTATCACCATTGGTACTTATAGAACCGTTTTGACTTTGGTAGGGAAAAGGGTTTCTCTTTATGGTCATTTGAATATATCATTATGATTGAAGGGATCAAATCATTCTAATGTTAGGCTGTGACAAACCAAAATTAGGCAGACCATTTCATTTTATAAAATGAAAGGCAAAAATTCAGGGGTATTTAAAGAAGCTATCAAATTATCTTGCTTATCTCAGACATCATCATATTCAAATTTGTAATTGATTATGACATATACCAAAAATACTTAAAATGTAAGTATATTCTTGATAAACTGGAACATACCAAGATTTGTTTTAATCAAGCCCAGGAGTTGGCAAACTTTTGTGAAGCATACTTTTGTGTAAGCATCCAGGTAATAAATACTTCATGCTTTGTGGACTGTGCAGAGTCCATCTAGCTGTTAAGCCCTACAGATATAGCTTGAGAAAAGCTATGTAGGGGACAGAAAAGAAAAAGACTGGATGTGGCTGCATCCAGGAGAAGACTTACCAGCTGTGGAAGAGCAGGTGTGGCATAAGGTCCCAGTTTGCCAATCCCTTCTGGCAGTGTTGCAAGGCCTGGGAGGAGAGGAGGTCTTTTCTCACGTGAACTGAAAGTGTAAATATCAGTAAACAGGCTTCAGACTTTATCCCAGGAATTCAGTGTAGTTTGGGGCTATGTAATTTGACCCTTGGAGCAATCTGGGAAATTGATACTTCCGCCCTTTTGATAGGTTTCTCTGTGCAGAGGCTGGATCAGGTGATTCTTCTCTTTCTCTCCTATGGTAGTGGCTACTCCATCAGACCAGCTCCTCAGTGTTGCATCTTGAAATATACTAGAAAAATCAAAATCATGCCAGCAGTAACAAAGAGGAAATGAAAGGAAATGCCATTTATCAACATTTATTTAGATTTATGAATGCTTAGGCATACCAGAACAGCGATACTGGAAGTGCTAGGCTGCTGTGAGAATAGTCTGCCTGCTACCAGCAGCCACCTTCGTTGAGAGGGGCTTGCTGGGCGGGGAAAGGTCAGCTGAGTGGATGAGGTGCATGTCTTCTCTGAGCTCTGAGAGGGAGTGACAAGCCTGTGCACTTGTCGCCAGTCTTCAGAGCACACCTTGGAAGCACTTCTTTTTCTAGAAGATGGATCGATGTTTTCAACCACCTGCACCCCTTCATATGGCCCCCGTGACAGTGAGACCCTCAGATGCAGACGATTGTACATGTGTCCCACTGGTGATTTGGTGTGAGCCATCTTGCAATAGGTGACAGAATTTTCTCAAATGGTGAATACTGTTTGATAAATTTACAAACCAAATGAAAGATTCCCTCCATTTGTGTAATAAATGTTCTTAAAAAATGTAGCATATAAAAATTGTGCCCAATATGGTTTCTGTATATACATAAAATTGAGGTAGGTTCTAAAGTTCATGGTTTGTAATTAATAGAGAGTGTCTAGGAAGCAGTGAAAAGTCAGGCAGGATGCTGAACAAGGATGTGTGTTGGGGGAATGGAGTTGTCCCCATCCTTGTGACAATGGCCAGTGCCCCCACAGATTTCCACATATAAAATGGACCAGAGGAGATCTGGGAGGGCTGTGGAGAGTGCTGGCTCTGGCTGAGCTTGGGATGACCGCTTTCCTTGCACTCAGTGCTGTGAACTGCCGAGGCACAAAGCAGTACACCCTGCCTTTGCGCCTTTAGAACCTCTGAGGCCATTTCCTTGAATCTCTTGGCTCTTTGTTTTTAATCTTCTCTTTCTTCATCTTTTTCCTTCTAGCTGCCCGGTTGTTGCCCCATTTTGTCTGGGGCGTTATAATCGTTGTGTCATTCTCTCTAGAGAAGTTTCTCATTTTGATGTTCCAGCATAGTAGTAAGGCTGAATCTTCTGTTAGGTGTGTTAAAAAAAATTGGTTACTCATTGTAAAGAAGACACTGAAAGAGGCAGTGTGCTATTTTTGTATTACTCACTTGCCATTTTTCTTTTCTTTTCTTACCTGGAGAAAAAGTTGTGATTATGGCTCATTGCATACAATTCTAAGAATGGGGTCACTCTAGGGGTCAGTCCTCCATATAAGATTCCATATAAGAATGGGGTCAGTCTTCCATATAAGATTGTTTGAGAATTAAATTTGCAAGATAATGCCTGTGCCTTACTTGCAAGGCATAGGCACTTGCTTATTTAAAAGCAAGTATCACAAAAAGAAGAAAAGCACTGTGTAATAATCTGGTGCACCTTAGTATACCAACGAGAAAGAAGTGGGGGCTACCTGCTTCTCAGCATTACAGTTATTATTTCCTCCAGCAGTAACCAGCAGGTTTTTTCCTTTTGGTAGTAATTTGATATTAATGCAGTTGTCAGTACAGTGATTAAGAAGTACCCAGAGCTGGGCATAGTAGTGTACACCAGTAACCCCAGCAACTTGAAGCAAGAGGATTGTAAATTCAAGGCCAGCCTCAGCAATTAGGCAGACCATGTTTCAAAATAAAAAAATAGAAAGAACTGGGAATATAGCTCAGTGGCAAAGTACCCTTGTGTCTAATCCCTAGTACCTGACAGAGGGTTGTGATGGAGAAGTAGTGTTGGGGACAGCTTATATCACAGCACTCTGTAGATGTGTGTGACAGATTCATAAGAAATGGCTTGCTTGAGTCAGGGTTAGTGAAGGCAGCCTGGGGCGTGATGGAAATGTTTGTGCACTTGAGGTGCACACACACCTGCTGCTACCAGCAGTTGTTGGTTGGAAATCAACAGTTGTGGCCTTGTCACAGATGGAAGTGAATATGGCCACAGTTTAATATGAGATATAAAATCCTGTGACAGAATTCATGGTGTTTAAATGCCTTGCTGGTGCCCAGACTGCCATTTCATCTAGCTCCAAGTAGATATCTGAATTGATGACAACTATTCAGCCATTACTATTGATCAGAATTTGATAGCTAGGTATTGGAAAGAGAAACAGGTTACAAGTTAAGCCCAAACCCGCTTGCTTGGTGTCAATGTGGATATCATGGCTATTTGAAGTAGAATTCATGATTCAATGAATTATCTTCTTTTTCTCCAACATTAGCATTGTTACTGTTTGTTGGATAAAAAGTTACCTCTTGAGCAGTTATATAATCACATCTCCTATCCTCCCTATAATTCTTTTGAACATGGGGGAAGTACTGACACATTTCCCTTTCTATACTGTATGAATTTTAGAGTGACTATATGTTCAGAACAAGTTAGATACAGTGAAGTATACTCATGAGAAAGTGGAATTTGTGTCAGGTTTTTTGAAATTTGAAATTTGAAACGAATGCCATGTGAAAAACTAAATAAAATTGATTCTCTCTCTGTTACTGTTCCTTTCTCTTTTAAAAAAAGAGGGGGGAACAGAGTGAGAGAAAGAGAGAATCAATTTTATTTATTTTGTCATCTGGCCTTTGTTTCTTTGATACTTCGTTGTATATGTGGTGCTGGGGTTTGAAGCCAGCGCCTTGCACATGCCAGGCAAGCACTCCACCTGCTGAGCCACTGCTCCAACCCCTAAATACTTGTTTTTGATAGAAAATCTAATAGAATTTTCTGTTCTGGTTAGCAATACAAGATCTCCCTCCCCAATATTTCTCAGAGCTTATGAAAGTGTTCTAGCACAGCTAATTATCCCTCCTTCTATATTTAATGTGTGTAGAATAAGAGTTAATCTGCAGTACCAACTTTTTGTGTCCAAAAAGTTTTGAGTCCTTGGTCTCTAACTGCGTGGGAGGGGGGTGCAACCTAAGTTTGTTTTTCAGGATTTTGTCTTTACTTTGTGACTAATAAGTTGTCAAATAATAGTGAAAGTTAATGAGAATACAGATTTCTGGAATAAAGTTTAGAAACTAAATGAAGCACAAATATTTGCTGTTATGAACAGTGTGGTTATATTCATTTATTCTGTATAAATTTCTAAAAATGGGGTCAGTTATCTATTAAATGCAATTCAGTAGTGTGCTTCTTTAAAACAATGAGCTTCACTGTGTGGATACAGGAAGAAAAAGGGGGTTCTTGATGGTGAACAGATCGTGAAAGACTTCAGGCATTTATGTCTGTGGAAGTCACTGTAAAATTGGAGCTAAGCTATTGTCCTGAGGCTATTTTCTCCTCTTCTTTTACATAACAGCCAATCTTCATTCCCCTCACTTTCCTTTTGCCCTGAACAGTTGCATATAATCATTACCAGTATTAAAAAGTATTGGGGGCTGGAGTGGTGGCTCAGAGGTTGTGGCGCTTGCCTTGTGTGCGCGAGTACGTGAGTTCAAACCCCAGCACCAGGTACACAATGAAGTCTCAGAGCAACGAAGGCCACATGAAAAACTGAATAAAATTGTTTCTCATTTTCTCCCTCCCCCAGCCACTGTCTGTCTTAAAAAAAAAAAGAACAAACATGTTTAGGAGGAAATGCAAGCCAAGCATCCCTTAACCAGCCAGCCAGTTACTCAAGCCCTTTCATCTGCAGGGAGTGGGTATCTTCGCTGTGGTGCTTGACCCCAGTGCAGGCAGCCTGTGTGTTTTCTGGAGGTGTTGCCTCCAAATAGACTCTCAAACAGGAGGGAAAGACTGCTTGCACTTCACTGAAGGCAAGAAGCCAGCCACAAGTCATAGAAGACAAGACCTCAGTTGCCAGATCTACTAATTGGTTTGTCTTTGAAATGATGTCAAATTTGGGTTTTTCTTCCCTACTTTCTTCCTCACCCACCCCTTTACAACTTAGATGGGATTTCCTCTTCATTAAAGCTCTTGGCAGAACCTATCTTAGAATGCGATATGGTAGAAGTTTGAAACTAACATTAATTTCTTGTGAATTGTGAAACAAGTGCTTTAAGAGTAGCTCTTGGGTCTCTAGAGAGAGTAGTTAGTCTGGTCACTTTTTTAAAAACAGCATTTCAATATGTTGAAAGAAACAGAAGTGCCACTTTGATTCTCTTTTTTGTTTCTGTTGGTGCTAGAATTAAGACCTTTATTTTTCCTACTGACTTTGTTTTTGGTGCAGCTTTTTAAAAAATATTTTTATTAAGGACTTGAGTTATTATACAATCATAAATGCATATAAAGTAACAATATGATGTGCTTATGTTCTTAAACCAGAATTACCCCCACATCACCCACACCCCAGTCTCTTGATTCTTCTATATTTTGCCCCTACAAGCAATATAAATGCTTAGATTGTGAATTTTCCAGAATTAAATGATTGCATAAGTATTATTGGCTTCTCAGGGGGGTGAGGGGTATGCTACATTGTTGACTGTCTCCTTAGAGCGTCCCTTTCCTCCCACATTCTCCCCTTCCTAGTGCAGACTGTTAAAACAATTTGAGGGTTTATTCAGACTGTGTTCCAAATACCTTTTTCTGTACAAACTATAAATATAGGTCATTTTTCATATAACCTGTCTCAGACTCAAGATCACAGTGCGTCCTTTAAGCCTAAATTTGCCTTAGATTATAATAGAGATTAAAGGCTACTGATTTAAAGGAGCACAGTGCAGTTCTGAAGTAGGCGGAAGCTTTCGCAATCTTCGGTTGTGATTCAGCACGCTTAGAACCTGTGTGGAGCAGAGTAAGCTGCTGATCTGGGCTGCGCTGCTGGTGCAGTGGGAGCTGTGTGAGGGGCACCCCCCCTGCTGTTGGCCCCTGCACAGGACTAAACCATGCACTTCCAAAGGCTCTGAGAACCCAGGTGTGCTTTAGCCTCCTAGGATAGGCTGGGTTTTATATGCTTGGGATATAGAAAACTTTCAGCTCTAGAATTCTGATTTTGGTTTGCTTCTTATGTCACAATATTAAATGGCACACTTTTGAAGAAAGCAAAACAGTAGCAACTCAAACGTGGATTTGTTCACTTTTACTTTTGTTTCCTCCCTCTTCCCCTGGATACTTTTTAATTGGATTTGCTTCTAGGTTTATGTGTTAGGATATGCCGATTGAATTAGCAATGCAGCCTGTCTATGCCACAAATGTGGGATAAATTATATTCCATTAGGAAACTTGGAACATTTTAAAATAAAGGTTCAATATGTTTGAGTGCTGCAATTTTCTAGCTGTTAAAAGTAAATTATATTATTACAGTGGTACAGTAAGTAGTAATAATATAGTTTGGAGTAACTTACAGTGCTTACCAGGTGTCAGGCACTGGTCTAAACTGTGCCTGAATTAACTGTAATCTGTATACAGCACACTACTTGGTGGAGGTGCTGTTTTCAGATGTAGAAATTCAGAGAGAGAGAAGATAGGTAACTTATCCAAGTCCATGTAGCTTTGAAGTGACACACTCAGACTAGAAATCCAAGCAGGGGTCCTTGCTCTGGTAGGCTGCCACTCAATATTTTCAGGTAATTTTTTTTTTTTAAACAAAAGTCTTTTCTCCATTACTTTAATGTAGCCTCAGATGTGAATAATTGTATTATATGTATATAATGAAGATATGCTAAATCATTGTCTTTTTTTTTAACCCACACATCTGAGCACAGAATAAAGGTTATTAATATTAACAGAACACAGCATCAACCTTATGCAGATCTGAAGTCTTCTCATTTCTTTTTTCTTTTTTGGGTATCAGGGATTGAACCCAGGGGTGTTTAGCCACTTAGCTATGTCCTCAGCCCTTTTTTATTTTGATACAGGGTCTCACTAAGTTGCTGAGACTGGCTTTGAACTTGTGATCATCCTACCTCAGCCTGCTGAGCATGTGCCACTTGGCCAGGCCTTTCCAGTTCTTAATGTTAAGAAAATATTTAAGTTGATACAGTTTTTCCTTTGGGAATCCTTAAAAAAGAAAAGAAGGTGTTATCTGCCAGAGAAGTTTCAGGCTATATATCCATGCTCTTTGACAAATGAATATTTTCAGGAAATGATGGTAACAGGAGCCTACAAATCTTTTATTTGATTGCTCATTGGCTCCTTAAATTCCCCTTGGCTGGGACCCTGCTAAGCTATGCCTGGGGAGCCCCTGCCCTGGAGGCTTTCTCATCTTCACAGGCTGCATTGTGGAGATCTCAGACAGAGCTCAGTGTGTGCAGTGGGGAATGAGCCAGGGCAGAGGGAGGGTGCTGACCACTATCATTGCTTTTTGATTCTGGCTGCTTCTCTGTGGTCTTTTCTGTTTCCTTTATGTTTGTGGTGTGTCTGTGTGTATGTCCTTGCTTCTGCTAGAATTCCCTCCTCCTATAAATTCATGTGTCTCTTCCACTGTTCAGGCTTGGATCTGGAATGTCCCTCAAGTTCCTGTGTTGAAGCTTGGCCCCAGTGCAGCAGGGTACAGAGGAGAGGCTTTTAGGAATTGATCGATGATCAGATCATGCGGGCGTTAACCTCAGCAGTGCATTCATGTGTTTGATTGAATTATTGGGAGGTGAAACCTAGTAGGAGGAAATAAGGGGACTGCCCTGGAAATGTTTATCCTGTCCCTAGCTCCTCCTCTCTCTCCCCACAACCCCAGCCTTCTAGCTGCCATGAGATGAGCAGCTCTCCTTGGGCCATGATGTTTTGTCTCACCTCAGGCCCAGAGCAACCAAACTGATGACTGTGGTCTGACTCCTCTGAAGCTGTGAGCCAAAGTGAATCTTCCATCTCTGAGTTGTTTGTCAGGTGTTCTTGTCACAGCAACAAAAAAGCTAAGAGATCAGCCCATGAAGTGTGTTTTAAAAAGTTGTTTACTTTTGATTACAGGTTCTGTTTCTTAATGCTGATTACTCCATCCCTCTGTTAAGTTTTTTTATTTAGAGAAGCCTTCGTTGACCTTTGTGTGTTTATGGTATTTGATTAAGAAGGATTTCCACAGGTCTGCTGCAATGGTCACTTCTATTGTGAGGATCTTTGGAAGTAATCAGAAAATGACTTTTGGAAAGACCTTTCCAGTGGAGATATAATGGTAAAACATTGTGCTTTAAGTGAATGTAGTATGTTGATTTGAAAGTCATTCAGTAGAAGCATACAAGCCAAACTAGTTCTCCCGCAGTATTTGCTTTTCTCGTGTTTATAAGCCAAACCTGTGCCATGAAAATACATTTTTCATTATTTTTTCTAGTATGATTAGGTTTTGACATAGGCATGCTAGTAGCCTAGAGATTCCTAATTCATCAGGCAGATGGTTATTTCTAGAAAAATAGCAAAGGCTTCACATGAGTGTTCTACTTGCTGTTCAGCAAACCAGCTAGTATAGTAACAGTGCCATATGCAGGGCTGTGCCTGGCAGAAGGGCTCCTGTCGGGGAGGAGTGACTTGGAGGAGGGCTGGTGTGGCTAAGCTGCTCAGCCAGGGCTGGTGAAGGGCAGGCACTGCAGCGAGTTTGGCTTCAGTGCATCCTTTAAAATAAGGAAAGTGGAACATCATGGGAACGTTTTGAGGTCTTTTGGTAGAGAACTTGAACACAGGGTTTGATGTATACTATTCATTTAAGTAGATCCTAATACCTAAACCAGAAAATGACCTATTTTTCATAAAAACTTTTATGTTTTTGTGTGTGATACTTTGGATATGAAGTGACCAATTTTGCAAATGTATTTTAAAATTGTAATTTCCGTTTTAATTTCCAGTATTCAATATAAAATGCGTAGGATTTCTGATTTGTGGTTTGGCAATGTCTGCTATAAATGAGGCAGTCATAATAGAAAAGCCTGACCTCTCCATCTGCAGTTGCAGAGTGTAGACATCAGAGACTTTCTTTTAAGGCTATCAGAGGTGTTGGGTTTTCACAGTTGTATGCACAATACTTAAAAATAAGCATCTTAGGGCCAGTTTTTCTGAATTCGCTACTTGTGTTGTAGAACGATTAGAGTTGTCATTGACAGTGGTGCCGTTTCAGGCCAGCCCTACAAGTTGTCCTGTCCTGTAGTGTGGCTGAATTGTGCTACTAAGAATACTAGAGAAACGAAGCATTACATATCCAGATTTGGTGTTCTGATGGTTTTGTGGGACTATACTTGCTGCAACTTATATGGTAAAAAGCAGCACCCTTAACCCTTTTCACTGGCCAAGCAAGTCTCCGCACCGACCTTTGTCAGCAGTGTGGGCAGTGGTGGGTCCCTGGTGGATTAGGTGGGAGACAGTAAGAAGCTGGACAGGTGGCAGCCTCTGGAAGCCCAGGGAGAATGAGACTTGGGGCCCTGGGAGGCACAAGCAAGGGTGGGTGTGTTAGGGCAGCCAGAGGATGTACAGCTGCAGGAACAGGAGGTGTGAGAGCTCAAAGGGGAGGCAGTTTCCTCTGAATGCATGACCCCTGGAACCTGTGCATCTAAAAGTTTGCAGCAGACACTGAAATTTTATTGGTATAGAGCTTAAAAAAACCAGTGATCTTTTGAGTGAGGAGCAGATAGTTTTTGCTTTGGTGGGCTTCTCTAGTCTTGTTCCCGTGCTATGGTTTTGCCCTTGGCAACTGTGAACATCCACTCCCATTCGGTGGTGTAGCCGCTTGCTTGTCCCTGGTGCTTAACTCAGGTATTGTGAAGGCTCAGTTCAGCTGTTGAAATGCTGGCATCATTTGTCCATGACTAACCCCCAGAAATCTGAGTCCTTTTTTTCAACTGGAACATTGTTTTTGAACGTGTGATAGGATCAGTGTACATTTTCAAATGGTTCAGTCTTTTTCTGCAACCACAAAGTTTCCTATTCAGAGGAGTGCTTGCAGTACTCTGTCCCTGACCCTGCATTTGAATTAAGAAAGGACAGGCTTATATTATTTTTGAGGCAGCTGCTAAAAAAAATTGTTTTCTTAAGAGCTGTGTTTGTTGTTGCTTAATGACAGAAGATGGTAGACCAAACTGGTGACAGTTCTGTGATGAATTGGAGATGCCTCCGCATGGAGGGCCTTTTGCACAGGGATCAATGGCTTTGTGCTTTCACCTCCCTGAGTGGACTGATTGTGAGGCAGTACCACCTGTGCTCAGAGGCCACTGGGAAGAACGGGGGATGAAGGGTGCACAGGGCTTGACGCTTTGGCCTGTGCTTCAGATTCAGGATAACTGGCAATGTTGGCTTTGTTGTTACCACTGCTGCCCAGGAATTTGACTTTCCTAAAGCCCAATTCACCCATGATTCTCCTTTCAAGGAAATGATACAGTAATGGAATTAGACACCTAGTTTGAGTCTGTTTTGAGTTCATTTTTTTTAGTATCTATTCAAACCAGGACAAGATTGAAACTATCTAAGGTTAAAATATGTTGAATATAGCTTCATTGTTCTGGAAAGTAACTGTTAATGATATAGAAGGAAAACACTTATTATCCAGCTCCTTGATAAGCTTAATTCCGTAGGAAAGTTTTTTCCCCCTCTCACCTGAAACTTTTTGTTTTTATCTGATAAGCAGTTACAAACACGGCTGAGACAGTTTAAACCAGGAGGTGAAAGTTCAAAATAAACAGGATGCCTTTTAACATAGAAAAAGAAAACAGACTTACAGAATCAACAGTGTTCAAGTTCTGATTCTTCGTTTCTCTTAACTTTGGAAACTTGATTTAACTAGGTGTGAAATTGGGGGAATTCTGAGGTTTCATATATCATTCAGGGCTAAACGGTCCATGTATTCCTAGAACCTGCTCTTTGTTTGTTAATGCTTTAAAGTAACAAGCCTGTGGATAAAGTCTCATAACCTGAACCATTGGAGTGGGCAGGATACAACTGGAAATGGACTTTCCTCTTGGTGGCTTCTCATGCAAGGCGCTGTGACTGTCTGCCCTCTTCTAGGTGTCAGGACTGTTGCACGCTAAGTGTCAGGAGCCCAAACCAATCTCATCAGACAGTGACCCTCTTCCACCCTCCTCCAGGCCCTCTTCATCCCCAGCTCAGGCCTGCCCCCTCCCTCTGTCCCTGTTCTGGGTCCAGCTGAAGGGAAGGAACAGTAGCAGTGGTTGTTCTTCAGCTCTTTTCTCCCCACTCACTTCTCCACTCAACCTACCCACCTTGTTTCTTTTCGCTTCCCCAGCTGTGGGTCTGGCGACAGGAGAAAGGATAAAGGGACCAGGCAGTTATCACCTGCCATTCTCATGTGCTTTGTATTTCTTTCTGTCTCTCCATTTGTCACTGGGTTCTTTAGAGACCCTCTTCCACCTCTGGAATGTTCCTGAGCATGGTGCACACTCCTTGTGACCTTTCACTTCTTCCCTGCAGATGTGACTGCTGCATCGACCAAGGCGCCTACAGTTCTCCTGGCCTCTCTCTTGTGTCCTCTGTTCACACCAGGAGTATGTGATCTTCCAAGCTGGAGGCAGCTGCTACTGTCTGTAGAGGCCTCCTCCTTCCCATGCTTCAGCCTGCTAAGCAAGGGGGGCACTAGGGCACAAGGTGGGCTTGAGTCCTGCATGAAGTGCCTGGTTCCTGAGCTCCAAATGTGTGGTCCCTTCCCTACCTTCTTTGGCTTTGGAGCCTTTTCCAAGGTCGGAGCACAGAAATTTCTTGTTGGCATCACCGTTGGGCATTGGTGCCGGCTGCTGCTGCTATAGCCTGTTGCTTTTACATGTGGCTGTGAACCTCAGAATCACAGAGAACAGTAGTCTGAACTATGAAGATATTAATAACTTGAAGTTTGGTTATTTTCAAATTAGTAATACACTGTGCTTTTAAAATTTGTTAATTCCATACCCTGTTATGGTAAAATATAAAAGTTTTTTAATAAGGGATTCACACGTTTGATTCACATATGTAATGTAAGATTTTTCATTATGTAAACTAAATCCATCTTGATTTTGTTTCAGGACTACATGCTGAGAGAGCGCACTGTTTCAACAGCAAAGCATGCAAGTTAGACATTGTGGGTCTGGATGAGCTGTTTGCTACTGTTTTGCCTTGCTCAGGAGTTTGGAAATTTAAAAGATTTTGTACTTTACTGTGTAATAGGAAATCATAGGGTTAGAATTGGTGGTATATCAAGTTAAATGATCAAAAACAGGTTTTGAAGGAATTATGCATTCATGTTACAGCCTTCCCAAGT
>PVKS010047540.1:0-12783 GCA_004027875.1 Aplodontia rufa | reverse complement strand
CTTAATTGTAACAGAAAAAGCATTTGACATAATCCAACAGCCTTTCATGATCAAAACACCCAAAACACTAAGAACAATAAAAAAACTTATTTAGTATGATAAAGGCAATTTTTGACAACCTATAGCTAATACTATGTCAATGATGAAATGACTAAAAGTTTTTCCCTTGAGATCAGCAACAAGGCAAAGATGCCCAATTCCACCACTGTTCTTCAACTCTGTACTGGATATGATATCAATAGCCATCAGGCTAGAAAAAGAAATAAAAGCATCCGAGTTGGGAAATAACTATTTAAGTGATTTCTTTGCATGTAACATAATATTGTACAGAAAATAAAAATAAATTCACAAGAAATCTATAGAGAAATTATACAAAATTTGCAATGTTGAAAGGTATAAAACCAGCATGTAAATTCACTTGTATTTTTGTACACCAACAATGAACATTATGAAAAAAGAAATCAAGACCAAGGAATAAATGTCAACAATGAGGTAAAAAGCATTTACCCTAAAAACTATTAAAAATTGCTGAAAGAAATTAATACCCAAATAAGTGGAATGACATCCTATGTTTATGAATAGAAAGTTTTAATATTATTAAGATGTCATTACTAACCAATATGATTTACTGATTCAATGCAATCTATAAGAAGTCCAACAGCAATTTTTTTTTACACCAATTCAAGCTGATCTTAAAATTCATATGGAATTACATGGGACTACTATATAGATCCCTATCATGGAAAAATATAACCAATGAAGTTGGAAGGCTCATGCTTCTGGATTTCAAAATATAATGCAAATTATACAAATAAAACAGTGGAATATTGGTATAAGTTTAGATATATAGACCAATATGTAACAGAATTGGGAGTCCAGAAATAAACCAATGAAACTAAGGCCAACGGATGTTTGACAAGGTTATCAAGTCCATCCAATGGGAAACCCATAGTCATTATGGTCATACAAAGCAAAACCATTGAGGTATTGCTTCTCACGCATTTGTATGAATATAATTTTGTTTCTACAAAGGAGAATATCAAATATTGAAGAATATGTTGAGAAACTGGAAACTGCACAGTACTGGTAGAAATGGAAAATGGTGTAGCAACTGTGGATAACAGCTTGACAACAAGGACTGAAAAAAATACTTGTGTGACAATGTTTATTGTAGCATTATTCACAATAGCCGAAAGTTGGAAACAACCTGAGCATTCATCAAAAAATAAAATGGTAATGTGGTATACACATGCAGTGAAATATTATTCTGCCATGAAAAATGAATGGATTTCTGATATACACTGTAGCATAGATAAACCTTAAAATCATGGCAAATGAAATAGGCCAGATGTCAAAGGATCAATATTATATGATATTTAGGCAAATTCATATTGACAGAAAATAGATTATATATTAACTATTTTGTGGAAGAGGAAAGTGGGAAGTTATTGTTTAATGGTTATAGAATTTGTGTTTGTACAGATGAAAGATTTTGGAAATGGATAGTGATGGTTTCACAGTATGGTGAATATAATTAGGGTCACTAAATTGTACACTAAAATTGGTTAAAATGGCATGTTTTAGATTACTGATTTTTTACCATAATTAAAACATTATGGAGAGGGCTGGAGAGGTGACTCAGTGGCAGAGTGCTTGCCTGGCATGTGTGAAGACCCAGGTTTGATTGTGAGCATCATATACACAAGTAAATGGAGGAAGCAAAAACCAGATGAAAAAATAAAATTAACCGTTTCTCTCTTTCTCTCTCTCTTTAAAAAATATTGTGGAGAAAAAAAATCTTGTGGAGAAAGAAACCTCTTTCCAATTGAAAATCAAGTTGTTAAAATGGTTTTGTTATTTAAAATGAAGTGAAAGTGTTTTGAAATCATTTTTTCTGTAAAATATACAATAAAAATGAATACAAATGAGTTCTTAGTAGGAATGAATTGGGATGCTCATAAAAGGCAGCTTTTATATTTCATATCTATAGTGGTTTTATTTTCGATGAAAAAATAATATTGACACTTAGATTCTAATAATATTATTTCTTTTGTGTAATCTTTCTGAGATGAGCAATGCTAAATGTTGCTATAATCGTTTAACTTTCTTATGGTTATCTTTAAAGATGATATGGAGAGACCTATCGTAAGTAATCTGGTCCATCAGCATGGTTTGTTTCTTCAACCTTAATAGTCAAAGTCTCAAAACAATAGCACATTTCTGGCTACTAAAGTCTCTGGCATGAATGCTTACAGGGCATGACATAGTTGGTTCCTCTGCCCAGGGTCTCATAAGATTTAATCAAAGTATTGACTTGGCTGTGTCCCTTTCTGGAGGTCAAAGTGACCTAAGCTCGAGTGATTGTTGGCTGAATTCAGTTGTTTATGGCTTTGGAGTCAACAACCCCACTTATTGTTGTCTGTCACCCAGGCCATTCTGAGCTCCTAGGAACTACACAGAGTTCCTTGTCACACCTTCTTTTCCCAGTTCTACTCATGTGGCAGGTTACTTCTTCAAGACCAGCCATCATTCTCTCTCTTAATGTCTTCACCTGATTAAGTCAGGCCCACACAGATTAATGTCCCTTTTGATGAACTCACAATCAACTGATCTGGGACATGAACTATATGCTAAAAATCATTTTGCCTTTGCTGTATCCTCTTGGCTAAAAGCATATCATAGGTTCTGTCCACAATTTAAAGGACTGAACATTACTCTAGAATGTGTCTACCACACTGTGACTGTTACCCAACATTGGTAACACATGTAGAGAAAGATGATTTTTACAATGAAAAGACAGTGTAGCTAGGTGAAACTTTAGTTGAAGAAATTGGCAAGCATCCTCTTCATGTCCTCCAGCTTCTATCGTGGGCGTTTGCATTAGTGAAGGTTTTTAGAGAAAGGGAACCAACCAATAGGGTGTGTGTGTGGGCACATAGGTGGGTGGACACATAAGGAATTGGTCTCACATGATTAAGAAGGCAGATAAGGAGGTCTATTATCACGTGTTAAATCCGGATAAGGTGTAATGGTATACAACCTAATACATTTTTAGAGATGTTTTGGGAAGTGGAGGGGAGGGATAAGTGTGGGTAATTGGGGGGTACTCTTGGGGGTAAATCTAATCTTCAGAATCTATATTCATATTATTTCATTAAAAAACTTATATGATTGTTCAACAAATAAATTTCTCAATAAAAAAGAAATTTATTATTTAAAAAAAAGAAGGCACATAAGTTCCAGGATCTATAGATCAGCTAGTGAGCTGGAGACACAAAAAAAGCTGATATTTCAGTTTAAAAAGAAGGAAAAAAGTTAATGGATTTAGTTCAATGAGCAAGGATAATTCTTTATGGTATGGCCAACCTTTTTGTTCTATATTCAGACCTTCAATGGATTGGACAAGGCCTATCCACATTAGGAAGGACAGTCTGCTTTACTCTGTGATTTAAAGAAAACACCCTCACAGACATACCCAGGATAATACTTGACAAAATACCTGCATACCCCATTGCCCAGGCAACTTAATACATAGCTGTTCTTTAATTGCAGCTTCTATTCTAGTGCAGTGGGCAAAGAGAAGCAAGGTGCATGTGATCAGGCGTAAAGAGGCATTGATAACATCAGGAGCAGAAATAAGAGGCCATCCCTTCCTAGAGTTTGTCAGCTAGGCATACCTGTTGCCTCTTCTGACTGCTTGTGCTACTTCCTCTACTTGATGTGTCCACAATCAATATGCGCATCAAAAAGATAAACATGGTCCTGTTGTGCTCACCAGAAATTTGGTAGGGAATTTCCAAAACTCCCCACAGAGCAGAAGAAATTATGGAGAAATGGTCTGGTGAGAAAAGTTGGGAAGCCAAGTTGCATATGGATGTATCATGAACCTTGAGGATTCCTAGATTTGAGTGTGAGCAATCATGCTCTGAGTCAAAAACACTTCTTTAAGTTTTCCATAGGTTCACCTGAAGATGCCTCTGCTAGATAGGGTTTCGAGTCAAGTGAAGTCTCATGTAACTGAGGATATCCCATATGCGTTAAGCTTGTCTTGGAACATTTATCAGTTAAATGGGTGTCATACAAAGATGTGAGGAAAGAAAAGACGAGCAAACTGCTCTGAAGGCAACACTGAAAGGATTTTGATTCTTCTGTATGTCATACGAACTCTAAAGGTATCTGTTCAACCATTCAGCAATTAAACATCTAATTGGCTGTGAGAGAATTTCTTTTGAACATTTGCCCTGGCTTTCTTGAGAGCAGTCTTGAACTCCTCTTAATTATCCATTACGGAGGATGCAGAGGGCCATCTTTAGTGTGAGAACTGGGGAGTGTTTCCACTCCCACAGCTACTTGTCAAACTTGTGAAGAGGGGCATATTTCAATTTCTAGATGACAGGAACAGGCACTCCCCAAATGACCAGGTTTTTCACTATGCATCTAATGAATGCAAAAATTGGAGGCATGTGTGTGGGGAACTAACTGGCAGGGGCCATCAGAAAAAGGCAGGGAGGTCAGATTTGGGAAGTTCCTGATGTGGACACTTTGCTTTGATGCAGTTGCAGAGGAATGTATTCACGGCTGCATTTGCCCCTAGCTTAGTGTCCCTGTTCCCACGTATGTCTTGCATGATCTTTCACAGCCCCTTACTGCTGCTCCGAATCAGGGCTTTTGACAGAGATACCTGTGGGACTTCATGGACATCAGTTAGCAACTAGTGAATTCCACAACAGCAGAAGAAGGTTTTTAAATGAATGTGATGGCCTGCTCCTTCTATTGGTGAAAGAATAAGCTGGCTGTCACTCATTGTGCCCCTCCCTTCTACCTAGTCTTTCTCTCATTCTGCTCTACCACTTTTACTGTTCTGGGGGTGAAGGTCTCTGGTACTGATATTGACTGCAAAGATCAGCGGGCCAGAGCCAGATTGGCTAGCTAACCTTGACACTGGAGATGTTGAAGGCTTCTCTAGTACCTTGATTTTGATTGTGAATATTCATAAATATTGCTGAGAACTATAGGGGCAAAAAACACAACCCTAAACACTTTTTTAGTCCTCTGTCCATGTGGTGAACAAATTAAGAAATGATTCAAAATAGAAAGGTGTATAGAAAGCAAAATATTACCTGTATTCCTAATAAAGCTAGCTTTGGGAGAATATGCTTTGTCTGTGAAGCTCCAGAATCAGGCAGAGCTACCTGGTTGCAGATAACTGACTGTCAGCACATCCCTGTCTTCCTCTCTCATCCCTCATGTGACCCAGGCCCTCTACTTAAGGCCAAGAGGAAAAGGAAGGAGCTGGCTAGGAATGCTAGTTTGTCTTTTAAAACCTTACTATTTCAGTCTATTGCTTCCAGAAAAAAAGTAATAATGTGGCCAAAGAAACACTGAAGTATTATGCTATTGAGCTTCATTCAGCACGATGAGACTATCGAGGAGAGGAAAGGACCCCTGCCCTTCCACACACACGCACCCCATGTAAGCTCTGGAAGAGATTTTAGAGGTCATATAGTCAACTCACCTTGAAGACTTCTGGACTCAGATGAGCTTCCAACATGGTTTTCCCACCATTCACTTCCTTCACTAGCACCTGAAGTGTGAGATTTGTTTGGTGGGATATTTGGCATAAAGATGGAAGAAATATAATTGGTCCTCCATATCCATGGGTTTCATACCCGCAGGTTCCTCACCTGCATATTAACCAATTGCAATTAAAAAAATCATACTGAACATGTACAAACCAGTTTCCTTGTTATTATTTCCTAAACAATACAGCATAACAATATTATGTTTTCCACAGCACTTACATTGTATTAGGATTTTTTAAAGAGAGAAGGACAGTGTGTGTGTGAGAGAGAGAGAGAGACAGAAGATAAACTTTTTTATTGAGTTTTTCACATGGCTTTCATTACTCTGACAC
Source organism: Aplodontia rufa (assembly GCA_004027875.1). Classification (NCBI taxonomy): domain Eukaryota; kingdom Metazoa; phylum Chordata; class Mammalia; order Rodentia; family Aplodontiidae; genus Aplodontia; species Aplodontia rufa. Next base: position 6,869 of record PVKS010047540.1, on the reverse strand, counting down.
TTACTTGTGTATGTGGGTGCTGGGGTTTGAACTTGTGTGCTTGTGCATGCTGGGCAAGCGCTGTAACTGCCAAGCCACCACTCCAGACACTGTATTAAGATTTTAAAGTAATCTAGTTTACTTAAGTCCCAAGTTAATTGGACTTCTCCTGGAAGTTGGAGGTTCCCCTCAGATTAGAATCACCGATACTAACTCCCTTTGGTCACCTTGATGACCTTCCTATTCCCTTCCTCACACCCTACCCTCCTCCCTACGTCCCCCAGGAGTCTTAGCACAGTTCCCCATGATCATGTAAGAGTTCATACATATTGAGTTAATTGTTAGGTTAGCCATTTAACAAACTGTTTCCACTTATATTCTAGCTTCCATAAATGAGAGAAAACATTTGGCCCTTAAGTCTCCAAGTTTGGGATACTTCACTTAGCAAAATTTTTTCCATTTCCATCCATTTGGCTGCAAGTGCCATAATATCATTTTCTCTGATAGCCGAGTAGTATTCTCAAAGGGGGGAAACCACGGTCTGGCACCAGTATTGGCCTGTTCTGTCATTACACTGTTATTCTTGATTGTTTGATGATGAACCCCCCCAAATTATAAGACCATGTCTATCGAATAAAAAAAAGTAATCTAGTGATGGTCCACTTGAGCAGTCTTCCTGTTCCCTTTCTGATCTCTTCTCATATCAGTGTCTTCCTCAGTCTCTTAGTTCCAAATTCCAGCCACGCTGGTCTTCATCTTCTGCCAAGACAGCAATTCACAATGTGTTTTGTTTTTCTTTGTTTTGTTTTGGTACTGGGTATTGAACCAAGGGGTGCTCTACCACTGAGCTACATCCCTATCCCTTTAATTTATTTTTTGAGACAGATTCTTGCTAAGTTGCTGAGGCTATCCTTAGACGTGCAATCCTCCTGCCTCAGCCTCAGAAGTCTCTGGGTATAGTTTTGCACCAAATGTAATTCACAGTCTTATCTCAGGACCTTTGTATTTTAGATCCCTCTGCTGGGGACACTCTTGACCTTGATATCTCCATGTCTCTCTTCTGTACTTCCTACAGGCCTCTACTTGGATATCTCCTTCTCAGTGAGGTCTTATGTACTGTTTAATATGACACTACAATGTTCTGTAATAACAGAAAGCTAGCTTACATATTAAGAATTTATTTCTCACTTATGTGGGTCTAGCAGCAATTCACAGCAGTTCACTTCCAATTAGTGACTCCAAAGTCCTTAATGGTGTCACCTTAGTGATTTGCGTATTCTCTGTTTACTACCTACCCCCCAAAAGTGTAAAATCCGTGAGGGCCAAGGATTTTTTCTAACCTCTTTTTCACATTTGCTATATAATTCATGTCTTGAATGCTGTGTGGCATATAAGTTCCTGGTAAATATTTATAAATCAATTTTGAAAGTGTTATGGAAGGGAATATAAATTGAAAGACTCAAATGAAGGACCTTTTCTTCTTACGTTTGTTTTCTTTCTTTGGAGAGTGAAGATATATTAATTTCAGATATAATATTTGGATTTTGTAGTTAAAAATAACTATATGTGGCTTATAAGCTTTAGAATCTATTTAGTTTTTTAGTGTTAAAGTTCGAATATTGTTTTCATTTTCAATTGCTGCCATAACACATTACCACAAACTTACTGGCTCAAAGCACAGAAATTTATTATCTTACATTTCAGACACACATCTTGCCAGGCCAACAGTAAGGTCTTTGGCAGAACTGTATTCCATTTTTGGAGGTTAAGTTTTGTCTTTAGTAGAATTAAGTTTCTCATAAGAAACTCCCTGTTTTCTTGCTGGCTGTCAATTGAGGTCCATTCTCAGGCTCTCAGAGTATGTATATTCCTCAGCTCATGGCCCCCTTTTTCCGTCTTCAGAGGTGGCAATGGCAAAGTCACTCCTCACACTCTTTTCAACTCTCCTGCCTCTTTCTCCTTTTTATCTCTTTGACATACTCTTCTACCTCCCTCTTTTAATTTTAAGATTTTATGTGTTTACACTGGGTACACTTGGATAAGCCAGTCTAATTTCCCTTCATTTAAAGGCCAAGTGATTAGCAGCCATAAATGTATCTGTAGCCTTAAGGCACCTATAGGTTTCAGGGATTAGAAGATGAACATTTTTTTTAATTCAGAAATTTATTTATTCAACAATCACACAATCCTTTAATGAAATAATATAAATATATATAGATTCTGAAAATTAGATTTACCCCCAAGTGTGCCCCCCAGTTACCTACCCTTATCCCTCCTCTCCCCTTCCCCAAAACAACTCTAAAAATGTATTAGGTTGTATAACATCACACCTTATCCAGATTTGAAACGTGATAATAGAACTCCTTTCTCAGTGGCCAGGGTCTAGCTCCAGCCTCCACAGATGAGTGAAGACATTGAACATTTTTGAGGGCCCGTTATTGAGTCTTCCATAGAGGATCACATGAGTATGCAATAGGATCTGGTGGGCATGGTATGGGCTGAGTTTGTGTGCTAGCACTGCATTTTGACAGCTGGATTGCTTGTTAAATGTTCCTTAACCTCTTTGACATTCAATTTTCTGTGTATTGAACGGGAACAATAATTATTATCTGACTCTTGGGTTGCTGCCAATATAGAATATGATATGTAAAATATGTAGTGATATCAGGAATTCTATTATACAGTTTTAAAAACATAATCTGAGTTTTCCTTATGTTCTAAATCTGAGCACCAAACCCAACTTAGAGCCACCTAGGAAAAATCTTACCTTTAAGTGGATAAAGGAGACCAAGTGCTCCTTGGCTAAAACCTCACCAAACCAGCTGCATTTACAGGGAATGAGGGGGAAGTAAAATCTAAGTGCTTATGATTCATTTACAACTAAATCATTAAATGCTATTTTAAGGACATCTGATGACTCGAGGCTTTTAAAATAATCATAATGCCTTTTTCTTAAACAGAAATGCTGCCAAGTGTAAACAAACTCAAATACCATTTGCTTAAAAATTCTTCTCAAACAAATTTGGAGTGGATTCTAACCTGGCACAATATATTGTTCCATGTGAATTCCCTGCAGGAATTCCTGAGAAGCAATGCCAGCTCTGTTTACTGAATAGGGGGTTAGAAGCCATGGCATGCACAAGTGCAAAGAAAAGAACCCATCTAATTGGAATGCTTCTTTCTTTATTAGAATTATTTTCTAGATTTCAATTATTTTAATTGGGAGTTATGTTCTGGTGCTTTCCATTAGCTAAAAATGTGCTTCTTTTAGCTATCTAAGGGGGATGAATTCCTCAGCATATAGGTAGAGAACTGCACTTCCTGGAGGTGTTGAGGACCATTTGAGTTTGCAAATTGATGAATATGATTTTGAGGCCAAATTGAACTAACTGCTTTTGGGTGAGCTTGAGTTCAGCTTGTGACTAACTACAGAGAGAAGAATCTAAACAGTGTGTATTTTATATGAAGCTAGAGGAGCTCATTGGAAGATGCTTCTCTTTCTCTGTTGGCCTTCTTCATGCACTTACTATTACTGCCACCATTGGCACAGCCATGTCACATGGAAAGCCTGGGGTCACAAAGCCATCTGGATATACACAGACTTCATCATTTTTGAGAAATGCTTTTATAGATCAACCCATGTATTAGTATTTGCTTTATGGTTCCTACTAAAGGCTCAGTCAAGATGGGTCACTAATGCATTCAAGTGACTTGTTTTTATAAGTATCACTAAAGTTGAAGGAAGGCACATAGGAGCTCAGAAAACCAGTGACGGAAGAGAATTCTGCTTGCTTGAAAATAAAAGAGTTTCATGACTAACATAAGGTAAAATTTGTTTGATTCTTTAATACCTTTGGAGGGAGGAATGTTATGGAGACATGGAGGTGAGCAGGTTAACTTGATCACTCTCCCAATCGTTTAATTTTCACACATCCTTGCAGTATACATTTTTAGCCACTAGCACTAGGACCAAGGAATTCCTGGCCATCAATAGCATCTATGAAATGGGGCTTATTGAACTCCCAAGATATTTTAGGAGGCTTGGGGCAACCACTAGAATCAAACTTCTCTCTTGGCTCATGAGATGTGTATCAGGGATTAGCAGGGGAATATGAAATGCAGTTGTGAAGGGGATGGAGAGGAGGAGCAGCACAGGGCTCCTGTCCCTGCTGTGTGGGGGAGGAGGTGTGATATGCAGGTGCCTGTGCTCTAGGAAGACTGAAAGGCTTCGGTGCACACTTAGGAGTAGGCTGGCACTTAAATCTCAATCCTCTTAGATGTAGTGCTCCAGAAATGGAAATGACTGAGGGGAAAGGAAACAGACTCCACGCCTGTGGAGTTGCCCAAAAAAGGTCTACAAGATCAAAGGCTGGGAAGATTTCAGCACAGAAAGTTTCTATAAGTAGCTATGGCATTATTCTGCGAGCCTAAGTGATAGTTGTTAAAAGCAAAGGGATGCGTCAAGACAAATGCTTGTGTGTAAGTGCATGCATGCACACACACATATACACACAGATCAGTGAGTTATCTGGGAAACTTACTCTTGAATGGAGCTAGTGAGCTCCATTATTTTGCATGGAGAAAGGTGTAAAACTTTGTGCCAAAGAGATACCTGACACTTTTAGTAATCTTTAAAAGCTGTAGAGGTGTTTCAGTGCATAGGACACTGGGCCAGAAGCTCTTTGCATTAATTGCAGGACAATTGACATGAAATAAAATTTGGCAAGGAAGCCAGTCACAAACATTTTCAAGAAATTCCAGATAGCATTTTGAAATAACTATGACTTTGGCTCATCAATCAGTCTGATAATATGTGAGCAATACAGCCATCTTTTTTCTCCCATGGGTCATTTCCACTAATTTGACCAAATAGTAAAGTGAAGGTCATGCAAAAGGCTTCTCTGGACCAGGGAGGATATAGGTAGTTGGTGTTTTTCCCCTTGGGAAAGATGCTGTTATGGTTCCCCAAAAGTTCACATGTGATAATTTGGGACAGCTGAAGTGAAACCTTCACATGATCTTCATTTTAGTATCTAAGCCAAATTAGGAGGAATGACCCAGGGGAGTCGGGGAAACATAGCTGTACTGCTCATGGATCGTGATATTGATTGACAAGCCAAACCCATGTTTCTTTCAAAATGCCATCTGGAATTTTTTGAAAATGTTGAATTGTGACTGGTTTCTTAGAAAATTGTATTTGATCTCCCACAGGAGAACAGGGTCTACACTTAAAAACAGCTATCACTCCATTTTATCAGGGAGTAAACAGCCCCAAAGAGAATATGTGGCTTGCCCAAAATTACACCGCAGGTAAGTAGCGCCAGGGCTATGATTTGTAATCAGAACAGGTTGATTGTAAGGCCTTTTCCAGTATGTCCTACTGCACTACTCCATGAGAGATCCATTTGTGTTCCACACTTTATCAAAGATCCTGGCACTTTGAAGTCCTAACTTCTTCTGGAGCTGTTCCTTGTTTTCTTAGGAAAAGATGTTTGCAGTTAATTATGCTTACACTTCTGGGTTTTTCTCTTTCTCATTCAATTAAACGTATTGCTTTGTCACCCTCAGTGCACCTTGGAACCACCTGGGGAACTTATTAGACTACCAAGGCCCAAACCCCACTCATAGACCAATTAAACCAGTCTCTGGATGCTAGTCCCATGTATGGACATTTTATAAAAGCTCCCTAGGTGATTCTTTTGGGCAGCTGTCAGAACACTGAATTGTAGAATCCAAAGAAACGCTTTCTGGAAAATGCCCTCCATCCCCTTTTTATGATGTCTGAGAAAGAAGGTCCTGGATATTTAATTAGCCAGTCCCCAACAAGGTTCCTAATGAGTTTTTGTTACCATTTTATACCTGTGAGCTTTAACTTCCCCAAAGCTGTGGCTGATGTAAAGTTTGATATGGTTCTGCAAACCCCAAGGGTTTCTGTATGGGGTCGTAAGAGTGAGGAGCTCATGGGGGAACTGATGAGGAGGGACCAAGGTGGGGATGTTGTGCCCGATCCATGAGGCCCCCAAACTAACCACCACAGAGCCCGGTGTCTGCTGCAATCACAGGGGTTTATTGAGTACAAACTCAAGCTCGGTCCACCGTCCAGCACTCTGACACCACGGTGGAGGAGAGCGGCCCCGAGACTCAGAGAGTCAGGGTTTATAAAGGAAAATTCTGCAAGCTGGGAGTTACAAGCCTTGGCATTCCAGGATTGGGTGAAGGCAGGTGGGAGACTATGACCTTTGCTGTTGTTGGCTATGGGCCTAGGGGTTTTTGCGTTTTTATCACAAGGACATTTGGATTCTATAGGTAGTTGTTTGTCAAGGTTTTCTTTTGGCTCTGGCGGTGGGTTTACATTCTTAAGTTGTTTTTATAGCCTTGTAGTGTCTCCCACTAGAGGCAGTTTTGGGTCATGCTGCTCTCTGTGTGAGTGCTCTGGACAAGATGGAGTTTGTCTGGTCCTCACATTAACCCCATCCTCACATTCACATTAACCTCATCCTCACAGGGAGATGGAGCGTCATAGACTGTCTTCAGGGCAAGACACATGTTCAAAGTCATGAATTAATTACCAGCCTGAGATCTTGAGGGACATTAAGAAGAATTGAGTTTGGTTTTATTCAGTTAAATAAAACTGGCTGGTGAGGAGCTATTCATTTTTGAAGAGAACACAGAGCAGGGTTAGACTGACGCTATAGTAGAGCTCTCAGTAATCCATCATGGCAGCCCAAGCCAGAAGAGGGCTGCTTGTGTAGTGATGGGTGTCTTTGTGCCGTTTTACACAGTGAATAGCACCACTGCAGAACTGCACTAGGGCTGGTGGCAAGCCTGACTACGCTCTGGGAAGAGTCGGAAATAATAAGATAATCAGAGGCCAGAACCCGCCCTCAGGA
>PVKS010047539.1:0-12790 GCA_004027875.1 Aplodontia rufa | reverse complement strand
ACAGCATAATTTATTCAACCACACTACTGGATCTTTGCCTGCATGATTTTATTTTCTTGTAGGTAGAAATAAATTGATAAGTCATAACATCTTATCATAGAAAGAAACTTTCTCTTTAAGGGAAAGAAAATAAAAAAGTATTTTTGGTTAAAACAGATTTCAGTATACTTAGGTTCTATTTCCCAAACAGCTATACATTTTTCACAATGAAAAAGAGAAAAACTTTCTTCTAGGAGTTATTTTTAAACTTTAAGTTTATTTAAAGTTGACCATATAATAATCAAGAGAAAATAAAGAATGGCACAAGCACATTCTTAAGATTTACCAACTGCTAACAAAACAGTCTTCAGTAGAAGTTTCAAATCATCCTTTCCACTTATTTCCTCAAAAAAATATATTTACTGAGCCTTGGTAGTTACAGTCTCAAATCTTAAGAATTTTGCATTTAAAAAGATACATATAATCACACTAAAGACAAATTATAATTGTAATGCGTTTTCATTGTACAAAAAAAGTCTGAACATTTGCATGACCAGTTCACCTAAAATTTCCTGAAATCATTTCAAACAGCTACTAACATAAACATACTTGCTACATAACTGAAAACTTTTTACCTGGAAGCTATGGAGTAGGAAAATGATGTCCAATTAAGAGGAAGTGTAGTAGATACTTTTTGAACAATAAAGAAAATATATAACCAATATATAAATCAAGTCCTTGAAATCCTTCAAGGAAGCAGTTTTAGGTGATGTATCAAGGATAAATACTTTAAATCTTAATGAATGATAAATTTATTATACTCTTCCTCACCAAAATAAGTCTGATTTTATTACTTAGAAATAACCTTTACTAAAACCTTCCCTGTAGATGCCCTTTCAGGATGCTACGGGCCCAGAGCTACACCTGGTGGTCACATACAAATTTACAAGAAACCACTCTGAAATCCATATGTTCAAATTTACTGAAACAATAGTACATTATTACTCAATAGCTGAGTAAATTTAAGGCTTTTAATGAAAAACAAATAAGAAATTTTGGTAGATATTTATATGATAAAACATAACACCATATTAATGGTAGGATTTAAGAGACAGGTACATGGATATTCACTATAAAATTCTTTTAACTTTGCTGTATGTCAGGAAATGTTCATTATAAAATTTTGAAATTTTTAAGGCTTTTTAAAATTAAATACTTAAGATTTTTCATTTTTTTAACCACAACAATAACCATAAAGGATATTGTTTCCTTTATGGAAAAGCATAATGTATGTCTTCAAAATTCATACTTGTATAATGTTCTATTACACTGATTTATAATGTTTAATGAAACAATTCATTTGTTCCACATTTACCCAGTTTCCAGTTGGACATTTATATGTGAGTAAATTTATTTGTTAAACTGTTTCTAAGACAAACTTTTAAGACTTATATAATTGGATTAAGAGTGATTCATTTTTATGGCTCACAAGACACGACAAAGCTACTTTCTACCATAGTCACACTACTACCACAAAATCTGCACAAATGTAACCAATATAATGGAACCTAGACATTTTTTATTTTTGCTGCTTTTCTAAGCATAAAATGCTATCCAAGGGTTAATTTGACTTTTTTAAATTTTGAGAAAAATTAAAAATTTATTTCTGAATTTATTTACTAGAATCTTAATTTTTCTAAATTTGTTAATTTCTTACAAATTTGAATGATTATTTTATGTTTTATCTATTAACCCTTTGTCTCCTAAACTAATGCTAATTCTCTCTGGCCAGTTTTCATCTTTTGGTTATTTTCAGTATGGTGATTTTTATATATTTTAATTTGTTGGTGATATCCATGACCTCTTCAATCCATTCCAAACTAGCAAACATATTCTTTCTACAATCATGACAAACATTTTAAATGTTGCTTTAATGCATGTACTTTCAATGTCAGAGCAAATCTCCCACTGAGAAGAGGGAAGTGTGACTGATAAAACCTAGGATGCATTCTTTCAGAGCACTACTTCTAAATATAATTCACCAGATTAGCTGCATCAGATACTTTAAGGTACTTGTTATAAATGTAGATTCCCAAGTTCACATCTCTGACATACTGACACAGAATCACTGGATATAAACACTAGGAAACTATTTTCTTTTCCTTTGAAACTATATTTTGGAAAATCAGATCATAAGGGAGCGACAAAGAGGCCTGATAATCGGGAGTCACACAAATCTTTGCTCATGTAACACACATTTTTAAAAAAATATTTTTGAATAACATGTATATATTACACATGTTAATAAGGTTCATATTTCAATAGTATGCACTAATCAAAAACAGTTTCCCTTTATCCACCCTATCTCCAATCCTTCCCAACTCTGGTAATCAACATTCTACATAAAGGTCAATATTTTTTAGTTTCCACCTATGAAAGAACATGCAGTACTTGTTTTTCTATGCCTAACTTATTTCACCTAACATAATATCCTCTAGTTCCATCCATTTTGCTTGCAAGTGACAGAATTTCATTCTTTATGGTCAAATAATGCTCCATTGTGTACCTAAGCCATGTTTTCTTTATCCATTCATATGCTGATGGGCACATAAGTTGATTCCATATTTTAGCTATTGTGAATTGTTTCATACAAAACAATAAACTTAGACCTTGCAGATATCTCTATAGTGTGCTGATTTCATTTCCTTTGAATATATAACTCAGAAGTGAGATAGCTGGATCACATGGCACATCTGTTTTTAGTTTTCCAGCAAACCTCCACACTGTTCATAATGACTGTACTAATTCACATTCCTACCAACAGTGTATGAGAGCTCTTTTTACCCACATCCTTACCAGCATTTGCTGTTGCTTCTTTATTTGGTTGTTTATAATAGACATTCTAGCTGGGGTGAGAACATATCTCATTGTAATTGTAGGTTTGTTTGGGTCCTGAGGATCGAATCCAGGACCTTGTGCATGCTAGCAAGAGGTCTACAGTGAGCTGCACCCCCAATCCCTCACAGTTTTGATTTGCATCCCCCAATGGCTATTACTAATTTTCTCATATTTGTTATCCACTGTACTTCTTTTGAGATGTGTCTGTTCAAATCAATTGCCCATTTTTTAATTAGATTCTTTGGTTTTCTGTTGTCAAGCCTTTGAGTACCTTAGATATTTTGGATATTAATCCTTTGTCAGATCAATAGTTGGCAAATACTTTCTCCCATTCCATAGATTGTCTCTTCACTGTTTCCTTAGCTGTGCAGAAGCTTTTATGATTGATGTAATATCATGTTAATTTTTGTTTTTGTTTAGTGTCATATCCAAAAATATTGCCCACACCAGTGTCTCAAAATGTTTTCCCTGTATTTTATTCTAGTAGTTTCATACATTACACTTAGATCCATTTTGAGTTGATACTTGTACAGGAACAATATCTGGGTCAAGTTTTAATCCTCCATATATCAATAACCAGTTTCCCAGTACCATTTATTGCAAAGAATATTATTTCTCTAATGTGTTCTTGGCACTTTTGTAGAGGATCAGTTGACCGTAGGTGTGGGTTTATTTTTGGTATCTCTATTTTTTTCCCTTGGTCTGTGTGACTGTTTTTATGCCAATGCCATGCTGCTTTCATTACAAGGCTCTATAGTATCTCATGAGATCAAGTAGTATACCTCCAGCTTTGTTCTTCTTGCTCAAGGTTGCTTTGACCATTTGGGGTCTTTTGGGCTTCCGTACGAATTTTACTTTTTTTTTCTATTTCTGTGAAGAATGCCATTGGAATTTTGATAGGGATTACACTGAATCTGTACATTGCTTTAGGAAGTATTTTAACAATGTCAATTCTTCCAGTCCATCAATACAGGATAATTTCCCATTTGTTGTTGTTGTCTTCGATTTCTTTCCTCAACATTGTATACATCAGTGTACACATCTATCACTTCCTTGGTTGTATTTATTCCCAAGTATTTTAATGCTATTATAATAGGATTGTTTTCATGATTTCCTTTTCAGATAGTTTATTGTATATAGTGTATAATTTTTATATGTTGACTTTGTATTCTTCAACTTCATTGAATGTAGGAGTATTTTTGTTGGAATCTTAACTTTTCCATGTATAAGATCATGTTATTTGCAAACAAAGAAAATTTTACTTCTTCCTTTCCAGTTCCTTTTTCTTCTTTTCCTAGCCTAATTGCTGTGGCTATAACTTCCACTACTCTGACCAATACAAGTTGCAAGAGTGGTCATCTTTATCTGAGCAACTACTTTCAGCTTTTCACCACTGAATGTGATGCTAACGATGAGATTGTGTTAGATGGCCTTTATTTTGTTGAGGTACATTCCTTCTATACCTAATTAGTTGGAAATTTTTATCATGAAAGTATTTTAATGTTGTCAAATGCTTTTTCCTGTGTCCACTGAGATCATCTGGGTTTTGTCCTTCATTCCTTTACTGTAATGTATCGCACTTATTGATTTGTACATGTTGAACCAAAATAAATTCAATTTGATCATGGTATATGGTCCTTGTAGTTTGCCATTGAATATAGTCTATTTTGTTGAGGATTTTTGCATTTATATTCATCAGGGATACTGGCCTGCAATTTCCTTTCTTTGTGGAGCCTTTGTGGTTTGAATGTGTCCCTGAAATTCATGTGCTGGAAACTTAATCCCCAAATACATGTTAATGGTATTTGGAGGTAGGACTTTGGGAAGGTGATTGGGTCATGACGAATCTACTCTCATGAATGGGCTCATGAATTAATCAATTAGTGGTTATTGAGGAATTGACTTTGATATAATAACGATCAAGCACACTTGCTCTTTCTCACCATGTGATGCCTGCACTTCCTCAGGACTTTACAGAGTACCCACCAGCAAGGCTCTCATAAGATGAAGTCCTTCAACTGTGAACTTATTAGCCTTCATAATTGTAAGAAATAGACTCTTTTGTAACTTTTCCAGATTTTAATATTCAGTTATAGCAACAGAAAATGGACTAATCTGATATTGGTATCAGGTTAATGCTACCTTATAAATGAATTTGGAAGTGTTACTCTTCAATTTTGGTCTTTTCTTTGTTGCAATTTATTATTTCTTCTTCCATTTACCTACTTTTTTTTTTTTAAAGAAAGAGGGGACAGTGAGAGAGAGCGAAGCAATTTTTATTTAGTTTTGCATGTGGTTTTCATTCCTCAGACACTTCGTTGTGTACGTGGTGCTGGGGTTTGAACTCGCGAACTCGCGCACGCCAGGCAAGCACTGTAAACCACAGAGCCACCGCTCCAGCCCCCATTTACCTACTTTTTAATCTGTCCAGATTTCCTATTTCTTTATGATTCAGTCTTGGTGAAGTGCATGGTTCTAAGAATTTGCCCATTTGTTGTAGGCTAATTTATTGGTGTATAAATTGTTCATATTTGTCTCATGATCCTCTGTATTTGTGATATCTGTTGTAATATTGCCTCTTTTATAATCTTGATTTTTTTTAGTCAAGCTAAGGTTTGTCAATATTTTCAAAAAAAAAAAAAAACCCTGCTTCACTGATCTTTTCTATTGTTTTTCTAGCCTCTACTTCATTTATTTTTATCCAGACCTTTATTATTTCCTTCCTTCTGCTAACCTTGATCTTTCTTCTTTTGCTAACTGCTTGAGATATAAAATTAGGTTTCTTATTTGCAATCTTTCTTAACATAGGTGTTCATTTCTATGAATTTCTCTTAGAATTGCTTTACCTCATAGGTTTTGGTATGCTATGCTTCCACTTTTCATTTATGTCAAGTAATTTCCCTTTTGTTTTCTTCTTTAACCCATTGGTTATTCAAGAGTATGCTGTTTAATACCCATTATATTTATGAGTTTCAATTTTCCTAATGTTTAGATTTCTAATTTCATACCACTGTGGTCATAAAAGATTCTTAGTATAATTTCAATCTTATTAAATTTGTTAAGATTGTTTTGTGGATATACATATGCTCTATCCTAGAAAATATTCCCTATGCTCTTGAAAAGATTGTTCTCCATGTATCTGTTAAAACCATTTGGTCTATAATATTGTTCGATTCTGCAATTTCCTTATTTTCTGTCTAAACATTCTATCAATTGTTGAAAGTGGGATATTGAAATTCTCTACTATTACATTACTATTACTATTTCTCCCTACAGTTTTGTTAATTTTTGTTTTATATATTTAGATGGTTTGATATTAGGTGCACATATACTTATAATTGACAGATTTACCCCTTTATCACAAACCATCTCTTGTGGCAGTTTTACTTAAAGTTTATTTTTGCCTATGTATAACTGACTCTGCTCTCTTCTGGTTACCATTTATTACATGAAATATCCTTTTTCACCTCTTTCACACTATGTATCCTCAAAACAAAGTAAGTCTCATATAGGCAGTATATGGTTGGATTTTAGGATTTTTAAATCTATGCAGTCATTCTTTATCATTTGAAGAATTTAATCCGTTTACATTTAAAGTAATCATTAACAGATAAAGACTTATGGTGGACATTGTTTTCTGCATGCTTTGTAGTGCCTTGTTCTAGCATTTTCTTTCTTACTGCCTTCCTTTGTGATTTGATGATTTTTCATATTGGCAGACTGATTACTTTATCCTGCATGTATTTACTATAAGTTCTTTATGGTTACCATGAGGCTGACATAAAACATCTTACAACAGTCTATTTTTAGCTGATAACAACTTAACTTCAACCACATGTAAAAACACTACACTTCAACTTCTGTCCCAGCCCTGCTGGGTATAGAATTCTTGGCTGATGAGATTTTCATTTTGTTTCAGGCTGTGTGTGTTTTCTTTCAGCACTTTTTATATATCAACCACTTTGTCTTGGCCTGCAAAGCTTCTTCTAAGAAATCTGCTGACAGTCTTAGGTTCTCCTACATGTGATGAATTGCTTTTCTCCTGCTTTCACAATTCTTTGTCTTGACTTTTGAGAAACAGATACTATGTCGTTGTGAAAATCACTTTCTAGCTAATCTGTTTAGGACAAAGAATTTACTGGGGCAGCGCTGGGTCTTCTGAAGCATAGGTCTGCAGGTGCTGGCCTGAATCTTGTTGCCACAAGAACCACCCTGGAGCCTTGAGCTGCTGAAGCAGGTCTAGCACTAGGGTTGGCTGAATCTGGATCTGCAGGTGCTGGCTTACTGCTTGAGGCCAGAAGAGCCAGCCTTGCACTGGGGAAGGCACGGAAGTTGGGTTCACAAGTACAGTTCTGGAATCTGGGTCCTGAGGGGTGGTCCAGCCTGGGTTTATGGAAGCTAGTCCAGCAAAAGTCTGGTAAAATTAGCCTGGACTATAGATAGCATGGGACCACGGCAGCTTGCCTAGCTCTAGTACTGTTCTACAACCTGAGTCCACAATAGCCACTGGAGACTGAGGTCACTTGGGCATTCTGGTACTGTGCTAACCTAGAGTCTATGGCTCACAGGGGCCAACCTGGCTCTGGGATAGGCCTTGAGTCAGACACAACTGGATTCTGAGGCTACAAGTGCCAGGCTTCAGCTCAGATAGGCCTGAAGCCTAGAACCACATGGATCATCTTGGACTTGCGTCTGCAGCAAAGCCTGGTACTTATTTCACTCTGTTAAAAAAAAAAAAAAACCCAGTCATAGTATTTGAGAACTGGCTATAGGTGCTATGAAACTAAATAAAGAGCAGATAGACTGAGGGTTAAACAGAGGGTTATGATTTACTGAAAGTAGTAGTATAGTCAAGGGTGGCAGCAAGAGCAGGAGATCACTGTGAGTCAGGGGGTGGAGTCTATATGTGGTTAAGACAAAAGTGATTTCATCCAAGCCAAAATGTACCTGGTTTATATCAAGTTAATATTGAAGACATCAGGCATATTCCTTGCACTAACCTCACCAGAGTCCAGTCATAAAGCTCCAGATAGCATTCTAATAGATTTATTTATACAATGCTGGGAAACTATGCAAAGAAAACAAACAAGGGTTACTCAGCAGCTACCATGACAGTTACACCTCAAGAAAGCAGCAGATCAAGCTGAATCCCTACACTTTGTCCTCTATGCAGACTACCTTTTTCCATGCAATGGCCAGGATTGGGTGAGGGATTGCAGAAATAAGGTGAAACCCTGTGTCCTATCCTCTTTGAATGCGTCATTTCTTATTTCGAAACTACTTCCAAGAGTTCTGAGCTCTTACCTTTGCTCTTGCGAATGTATTTTCATGAGTGGATGGTTGTTCAAATTGCTGTTTCTGTGAGGAAAAAAGCATTGAAAAGTCCCATCATCTTGCTAATATCACTCTCTTCATCCCCATGGTTTCTAAGGAAGTATTAGCTGTTAATTTTCTTGCGGATTCCTTGTATGCAATGAGTCATTTCTCTCTTGATACTTTCATGATTAGATTTTGACTTTCAGTAATTTGTTGATGATGTATATAGTTGTGAATTGCTGAATTTGTCATATTTACAATAAACTGCTTCTTGGGCATGCAGATTCATGTTCATCAAATTTGGAAAATTTTCAGCCACTATTTATTCAAATGTCCTTTCTCTTCCTTTTTCTTCTCTCTGGAATGCCCTTCATGCTGTTGAAATGCTTGATGGTATCCCAAAAGCCTCTTCTGTTAAGCCTCTTTTAATCTTTTTTTCTTTTTTGCTCCTCAGACTACATAATCTCAATTGACTTAGCTTCATTATCATTTATTTTTTATCATTGCAAATATGCTGTTGAGCCACTATAATGAATGTTTCATTTCAGTTATTGTATGTTTTGGCTCCTTAGTTTTTTGTTGTTTTTTTTTTTTAACTGGAGATTGAACCCAGGGGCACTTTACTACTGAGCTACATCCCCAGTTCTTTATTTTTTAGAGAGATAGGGAGAGAGAATAATTTTGTTTTTTCATCTTTTTTTGTTTCTCCAACATTTAGTTGTATACATGGTGCTAGGGTTTGAACCCAGATACTCACTCATGCCAGGCAAGCACTCTACTGCTGAGCCACGACTCCAGCCCCTTTAATTTTTTATTGTTAAGAGAGGGAGGGAGGAAGGAAGCAGGGAGGGAGGGAGAAGGAGAGGGAGCGGGGGAGAGAGGGAAAATCAGTTTTTATTTTTTATTTGGTTCTGGTTTCTCTTGACACCCAGTTGTGCACTGCTGGGATTTGAACTCGGGTCCTTGCATATGCCAGGCAAGCACTCCAACCACCGAGCCACTACTCCACCCTTTTTTTTTTGTTTTTAAGATATAGTCTTACTAAGTTGCTGGACTGACCTCAAACTTGTGATCCTACTGCCTCAGTCTCAAGACTCTGGGATTACAGGGATGCGTCATCACACCCAGCTGGTTCTTATAATACCTATCTTTCAATTGATAGTCTCCATTTGGTGAGACATTGTTCTTATGCTCTTAACTACTTAAATATGATTTCCTTACGTTAACATATGTGTAATACTTCATATAGTTTTTGTGCTACTAAGTCCAACATCAAGCCTTCTTCAGGGACTGATTTTAATGACTACTTTGCCTTTCCTGCATATAGACCAAATTTCCTATTTCCTAGTGTACTGCCTAATTTTTTCCATTGAAAACTATAAGTTTTAAACAATATAATGGGACAACTTAGGAATCAAGAGTTTTCCTTCCTCCTTCCCCTGCAATTTGGGATTTGTAGTTATTGTTGTTTTGTTGTTGATGGTGATACTATTGAGTAACTTTTCCTTGATGAATACTATAAAAGCTATATTCTTTCTCACAGGCCACTTACTTTAATGGCTGCCTAATAATTGAATATTCATTCCTTAAAAGGCTGAAACCAGGAAGTTTCCCAAACTTTGCTGAGAGGTATATGTTGAGGTATAGCTTCAACATTCTGGCAGTTTACAACTCTGCCTTAGTTTTCCAATTATGCCTTTTAGAATTTCAAGACCAGCCACAGATGAAAGATTAGGGCCTTTTCAGAGGTTCTCAGACATGTGCACAGCTCAAGATGTACACAGTCTTCTAGATACCCAGTGATTTTACAGAGCTTTTCAAGACACCCTATAGATAGCTTATAGATAGCTGATTGTTTAGATTTTCTTATTAAATTGCTTTTTCCAACTACTATGTCTGCCTCAGAGAGTAGCCATATTAAACAACTGCTGTGGTGCTTTTTAAATAAATGCCTGTAGAAAGGACTTTTCCCACTGAATTTGAAATCAGTTAACTTTTAAAGACAAGTCCTGAGAATGGGGCTCTTCCAAGGAGCCGCAAAACAGGTCAAATAGCAATGAAGCTTCTAGAAGCTCCAAACATTCTGCCACCTCCAATGATGTTAAGCCACTTTTTTTCATGCTAACATGACTTTGAAGCTCCTGGACTTGTCTTTAAAAGACTTCTGCAGAGCTGTAGACAGAGAATGGGAACGGGTCAATTAAAACATCACAAAGCTTTCTACTCTTACCAAGACCCAACTACTTTTTCTGAATAAATGTTCCTTAGATTGTTATAGCCTTTCATTAATTTCCAGAATTCTGAAAAAAGTTGAATGTGACCATTCTGACAACATTCTTGCTGCTTTTATAGAGGGGTATATTATCAGAGGTCCTTATTCTATCATTCCAAAACTGTTTCTGCATGTAATTTTAATGGTAAAAGATATGGTGATTCTGGCTACTAAGGCATATGTAAAACACATCATTTGCTGAGTTAAAAGACAGATGCTTAGAAGAAATATAGCAAATGTTGAAATTAAAATACACGCTAAAATGACTTAGCACTAACACTATGAAATGGACCACAGACATCCCATAAATTTCATCAAAGATGTTTTTATTTTTAATTCTTTTTCAAAACCCTGACCTTAAACAGAAATATTTCATTTATTACATTAGTAAAAATGTGCTATCCTTGACTTTTTCCTTACCTCCAATCTTTCCATACCTAAATCATTCTCTGATTAGTTATTTTATACTAAAACTAACAGGACTATGTGATTTAGCTGCTCATAAGTTTATGATGGGACCTCACCTCTTACAGAATAATTCAATACCCTTTATGACCTGTCCCCAAAATACTTTCCAAGGTTATTTCTTGACTCTCACATAAATGTCCTGTAATATAGCTAATTTCTTGCCCTTTCCCAAACCCACATTATGAGCTTTCATAATTTCCTTGACCTGTAATGCCCTTGGTTCCAGTTCCAAACACACAGAATTCTACCATGTTCCTTCAAAATGAATCAAATGTCTATTCCTCAAACTCAGAATTCCTCTCTTCCCTTCCTCCTCTTTTGGTGCTCTTATTATAGTATATTACATACTGTAACATTTACAGATTGTCTAAAATGCACATTGCTTGACTTTGCAACAAGAAACATTCAAAAGACATTAATTTCACTGAACAGATATTTGGAATTTATTGATTCTAATTCTCTAATATTTCCCATTTTGAAACATAACATTTTAAAAAATACCATTAAACTTAATAACTCCACAAAATATGATCTTCACACTGGTTTCACAAGAGATAAATTACTAGGTATTATGTTGGGGGAAAAGGGATATCACTGGGATAAATAAAACAAGTTACTCTCCTGTAGAACTTCTAAGAAACTTTACTAATATGTACAACCAAACTCCAATTTAATACTATTTCACAAACAACTAATCACAGAATACACTTGGGAAATTCTGATATTTTAAAATAGTGTAAATGAGGTGGTCTATTGTTGCTCCCCTTAGTTACCCAAGTTTGCTTTAAACTTCTGAGTCTTTAATACTGAATCAAATAAATTTTTACTATAAAATGAGATTAAAAGATAGCAATGACTTGAATATGTGGCAACGGTTCCCATTTTTAACTGATACATAAAAAATGTATATGTTTATGGTATACCATATGATGTTTTGATATACAATGTGTAATGATCAACCTATCTCCCCAAACATTCATCATTTTAGTGAAACTATTCAAAATTCCTTCTTATAACTTTTTTAAAAAGTACATTATCTATAGAAATTGAATACCAGAACATATTTCTCCCAACTCACTGTTGTGGTTTGGATGAAAGGTGTCCCCAAAAGCTCATGTGTGACAATGCAAAGGCTGAGGTGAAATGATTGGGTTATAAATACCTTAACCCAATCAGTGAGTTAATCCCCTCACAGGGATTAACTAGTAACTGCAGGCTGGCAGGGTGTGGCTAAAGGAGGTGGGTCATTAGGGGTGTGCCCTTAGGATACATCTCTCTTTGCATCCTGGCAATGCCTTGAAAGTTTTTCTCCGCCACACTCTTCTGCCATGATAGTCTGCATCACCTCGAGCCCGAAAGAAAGGAACCAGCCTTCTATGTACTAAGACCTCTGAAATCATGAGCCCCCAAATAAACTTTTCCTCCTAAAATTCTTCTTGTCAGGTTCTTTAGTCACAGCAATGAAAAAGGTGACTAAAACACTAACTACAACTTAGTATCCATTAATCAATTGTCCCCTATCCCTTCCTCTCAGTAGTTTTCTTTAGTATTCATTGGAATGACTTAAATGGCTTATTAAAAGAAATTGTTCAGAGATTCTCAAAATGCCGTTCATCCCACCATCACTGACTCCTGAAAGCTCCTGAGAACCACCTCACCCTGTAGGACAGCACCCGGATTCCCACGGTAGGACAAAGCACCCAGTATAGGGGAATATTATCCCCCACTAATTTAATAATTCCAAAGGAATAACGTGGCTTATTAACGAATATAAAGGAGATCTTAGTGGAACCCAAGGTACTCTGCCCCACACCCGGGGGGAGGGGAGCTACTCCGGAGGGGAGGAAACGAGCGAGG
>PVKS010047538.1:0-12783 GCA_004027875.1 Aplodontia rufa | reverse complement strand
TTGGTCTGCATGAGTCTAAGCTTTTATTGCCCATGGTTTTGAATTACTGGTGCACCTTCCCTCCCTTCATTACACTTCTTTTATTTTTTTTAAGAGAGAGGGACAGTGAGAGAGACAGAGAAAGAGAGAAACAACTTTATTTAATTTTTCACATGGTCTTAGTTGCTCCAACACTTAGTTGCGTACGTGGTGCTGGGATTTGAACCCAGGTCCTCGTGCTTGCCAGGCAAGCACCAAAACCACGGAGCCACCACTCCAGCCCTCTGCATTACACTTCTTGAGAGGTAGGGTCAGATGGCCTACTTATCTCTGAGCTCTCACTGCCCCAGCTGTGAATCTTGGGCACCAGCAATTCTCTGCTTTCAACTGCTTGGGTCAGTGCTATATAGTTACCTTGTACCTGTATACAATTGTGGGTACTGTGGGTGGAGGCACTTTGTTGGCCTTGTGTGGCACAGACACTTCTGCCCTAGTTGATGTAGCTCACAGGATTTTTATGTGTCACCCTGATGGGGGTGGGATGTCTGCTGGGTTGTATTTGCCTGAGCTCCCTCAGAGACTGTATTGAGCACTGCATGCAGGTCTCCACTCTGGGAGTGATTAGCTCTAGGGTCTGCTCCAGCCCACTGCCCTCTTATGTGGTGAGGGGGATGGGGTTTCTTTCTACAAGTTCCTTGTAGATGACTTATGGAGACACCTTTTTTTTTTACTTGTTGTTATCTGAAGGTGGGGTGAATTTATATTGATTTAATTTCTTCTAGGAAGATTGACCAACTGTGTACTCTACAAAATGGTTGCCACGCCAGGCACTGCTTTAAGTCCACAATTTGGGTTAAAATGTTTGATCTCCTTCACTGTCTGTGGTGTTTCTGCCATGTTTTAACTTGCTCTGCCTTTTCTCCCCAATTGTTCTTAAGGAAGTAAGCTCATAGGTTTTCTTCTTCTTTCTCTTTGTTACCTCTTTCCCCTAACTTCCCCTCCTCCATGGTCCGGGTTCAGAATTAAGGATTTCTGTCCTCAGTTTCTGTTCTAGTAATCAAACTTTAATTCACTCCATGACTCAAACTGCACATTATTGAGTTTTATAGTATATACTGTGTCACTCGCCTGTTTGTTCAGATGTTCTTTCACTGCTTCCCTTCTGGGCTGTTCAGATTCCACCTTTAAAGTGCATCATTGGGCTGGAACAGTGGCTCCGTGGTTACAGCGCTTGCCCCGCATGCGCAAGTACACGGGTTCAAACCCCAGCACCCACGTACAAAACTAAGTGTAAGAGCAACAAAAGCCATGTGAAAAACTCAATAAAAATTGATTCTTTCTTTCTCTCTCTCTCTCTCTTTCACTGTCCTTCTCTCTTTAAAAAAATTAAAGCAATAAGATATATCATTATCTGCTTTTATCCTTAAATAGTTCTTTGTCAATGAAATTATCACAATACTGCTCTTGATACTGAACATTTCTATGTATTTGAATGTTACATTCTCTAAATAATTTGCTTATTAATTTGGTAAATGTGAACTGTGCAGAATATATTTCTAATTTGGTCTATGGATGGAGTACTTCAACTATTTTAGTGTTCTTAAATATAGTTAGATTTGAAAGCAATTTTACTATGATATAGACACTACATCTCACTTTTCTTTATGAACATTATATCAGTTTTTTTAAATGTGTTCATTAGATAATGGTTGTGTTTTCTGATTTAATGATTACATGTAGCTTCTAATTTTACTGTAATTTTGATTTCAATAAAAATATCTTCCCTAAAGTATTAAAGAAGCTTCCTTAATCTTATTAAAATGACTAATAATATCAATGATAATAGTACTAATAATGGCTAGTATTGTCTTAATGTGTTCCATTACCAAGCACTGAGTTATGATTTTCATTTTTTGATCTCATATAATCATTGGCGAATCCTGCAGGATTGAAATTATCTCATTTTACATACAAAAAATTTTAATGATAACCCAAGAAACCAGTTACATTATAAATCTTGAAATTAATGTATCTTTTGGTTCATTCATCTATACAAAAATGTTTATGGAGTGCCTACTAGGTGCTATTGACTATGCCAAAGACAATGAATAAGATGAATAAGTTATTTAATATACTATACATAACCCCTTCATTTAAAATATTTGTAGTCCAGGAGGTAATTTAACAGTTAAATAAGAGGTTAAAAAGAAATATATAAAATATTTTGATTTAGCTAGTAAAAGGTGATCTATCAGTATCCAGAAGGGAGATTTAATCTGGAAGGAAAGAGTGTAGGAACAGGTTTCCATTAAAGACTTAATCAGGTCAATGAATGTGGTCAAGTGAAGCTATGGAGTGGGGCAGTAAACTCATGATAATGCAGAGAGAAGGTGCCTTATAGACAACTTTCTAAACCAAAATAAGAAATTTAACCTCCGTTCTAAGGGGATACTTAATTATGCAAGGCTATATTTAAAATAGGAATGACAATCTAGGAAACAGTCCTAAATTGTCATATTTCAATTGCTTGATGTTTATGGAAGCTACCATAATTTGAATAGATGTTTCCTATTTCCAGGTTAAAGTTAAGTACCCAATAAAACTTCTAGAAACATCTCTAGGTATATCCTTCATATAGTAAGTTAAAAAAGTAACATCTTTAATATCTTATAGTAGCATTCTCCCTAAATTTGGAAATTTCTATTTGACTAAAGATACTAATTATTCTCACTAAATAAAATAGTCTTATTCATGCTCCAGTAGTGGACAGTTTTCTGAAGTTTTGGTTCAGTTGACAAATTTCTGTTTAATTCCCGCAGTAGACTATATACTTCATGTCAAACCATAGTCTCAAGTGTTTTTGATCACACAATAACATCAATCGAAAACTTTGAGCAAATACCCAGTAGATATGTATTTGTGTTAATAAATTATCATTATTATTTATTGATCATTTAATATGTAGTATGCATTTAATATTGAAATGAAATTTAAAATTAAAATAACATTTTAAAATACAAAAAAGAAGTTTTATATTTTCTTTCTGTGACCCAATACAGCACATCTTAAATATCACTCAGAGAGTGGGAGGTTATTTTACATATCATCACTTTGGGGAATGTACAAATAAATAATCTGTAATATGTGGTTTTTAAGAAGTAGCATGGTAACAGGCAAGTTCAAGTTCACAAAAGCAAAATGTTGCTCTGTGGTATTAGAAGTTAAAGCTTTTGTAGTTCATAGAGGGGAAGGCATTTTTCAGGGCAAATTTAGTTGTTCATATAGACCAAAAAAAGGGGTAATCAGCAACAAAGGCCAGAAGGACAACGTGGCAAGGCTTTTTGATCAGTCCTTCTCATAATTAAATGTGTCTTTAAGTCAACCAGAGATCTGGGCTGGGGGCCAGGATTCTGCATTTGTAACAAACTACCAGATATTGCTGGTGTTGCTAGGCAAATGACAGTTCCAGTAGCAAGGCTTTAGAAGACTTTCACATCTAAACTGAAAAATTTGTACTTAATTTGGTAAGCAGAAGATACATTTGAATGGCATTCCAGCTGGGGCAACGTGATCATTTTGAATCCTAAGAAAAGTTATTTAGCAATCATTTAGAGATTGTAGGCTGAAACTGGAAGCAGATAAGTCTAGAGGTGATTAAAGTAGTACAGGTGAGAGGTGATAGACACTCTGAACTAGGGCACTGGCATCTGAAAAAGGGAACATATAAAACTGAAGTATGTGGTAAAAGCAGAATCAGTTGAGAAGAGGAATAACAAACTAAAGCAAGGTACAGTATATAAAGCAAACCAAGAGCTAGAGAAACTAATGAGAAATCTGAACTTTTCTTTTGAATCAGTAATTTGTAAATTTGAATTTTCATAAATTTGAATATATATATATACATACACACATACACATGAGTGGTATGTTCAGCTAACTAGTGGAACATTTCTGGTAGATAAGTTCATAAAGTAAAACCGGCTTTGAACATTTTTGTCTTCTATCACTACCCTTATTACTAGAAAGAGGCACAGGTCCTTGGAGCATATGTACATATGAGTTCTAAAAATCTCAATGATTTTATTCAGAGCTTGATCTATCTTAAGCAAATGTTTATTATAAATCTGCCTCCACATGAAAAACATTAACTGCATACAAATTCTTTCAAAAATTGAAGCTTATGAAGCATGGAGGTGGTGGGGAGAAATTCATTCTCAATATAAGATCTAAATTTTCATATTTTTTTACCTTGCTTCATGCTGCATGCAATATCAATCAGGGACCATAATATTCATTTGAGCTGCATGTATCTATGTCTGGCCATCCCTACTGGATGATAAATTCCTGGAGTGCCAAGATTGTCCCGTATTCATACTATATCCCTGGATCCTAGCACAGATGCTGAATGACTGTCTTTTGAATGAATGTGTGCATGACTCACATCAGAGCCTAGCACAGATGTAAGCAGTAGCACTGATTCATAGTTACCATTCATCATATCTTTTAGGAAACTAGACATGATAAAAACAAAAAATGTACAAATATTTTGAAGAAATATGTCCTATATAACAGCATGAAACTTTAATTGTAATTGGATCTTTTGATACCTTCCCAGTTTATTGATGTTCCAAAGATCTTAGTGAATTTCCAGATTTTATTTCCTAAGTTTTGTCAAAAGATTAATACTTAGTCATACAAAAATCTAGCTTAAAATTGTGTAATTTTACATTTTATACAAAAATAATTTGATTCTGCATAGGAATTTTATACTTCAGCTTAACATTAAGTATCTATTCTATGTGGTTTATTGATATAAATATAGATTCTGAAAATTAATTTTTTGCTTGACAGCAGTCATTCATACGTGGAAAATAATTTCTGTTA
This sequence comes from Aplodontia rufa, assembly GCA_004027875.1. NCBI lineage: Eukaryota > Metazoa > Chordata > Mammalia > Rodentia > Aplodontiidae > Aplodontia > Aplodontia rufa. The sequence goes on along the minus strand of PVKS010047538.1, from coordinate 7,920 downwards.
ATGTTCATAGTCTGGCATTTCACAGGAAAATGAAGGATAGTGGAAGGGCAATGCGCATGGTTCTTTTGAATAACTTCATTCTTGGTAATAACTGAATGATACAACCTTTTACATAATCTTCTGTTTTTAAAGGAAGCCATCATATGCTATGCCATTGACATTAATTATACCTGCTTACTTTCATGAAGTAATCTTTTTTTTTTTTTTTTAAAGAGAGAGGGACAGTGAGAGAGACAGAGAAAGGTAGAAACAACTTTATTTAGTTTTTCATATGGCCTTAGTTGCTCCAACACTTAGTTGTGTATGTGGTGCTGGGGTTTGAACCCGGGTCCTCGTGCTTGCCAGGCAAGCGCCGAAACCGCTGAGCCACCGCTCCAGCCCCTCATGAAGTAATCTTAATAGCATGAAGAATCCTGAGCTTCTTAAATCTCTCTTGAGTCTTCACTTCTCTGTATTTCCACTACCATTGGCCTGCCTGGCCAGCTGAAAAATTGCAATTGCACTTCCTCTTATCCCTGTTCAGTTAATTGTTTACACATCCTTCAGACCTATGGTCTAAAAATGCAAACCTGAAAAGTTCATCTCTTGCTTAAAACTGTTAAGTAACTTTCCCTGGCTCTTAAGTGACTATTCCCAAATCCTTACTATGGCTAGCCAAGTCCTGCTTAACTTCTTTTCTCCCATCTTTACACCTATTCCACAACTTATATTCTACAGGAAAGTATATGCTTTAGTTTTGCCATCACAGTACCAACTTAGTGCATGCTTTGTACTCTGTCTGCAAAATATTGTCTACTACTTTCCCTGCAATATTTTAGAATGTTTGTGTCATTTTATGCATGAATTTCAAGATTTAATATTATTTCCCCAGAAAATCCTTTTCTCACTTTAAAGACGTGGTAAGAACTCCCTGTTATATACCTTCTAACACTGTGTAGCAATAGTCATAGATAGGTTTAATTATGTATTTAATAGAGAACGGTTGAATGTATTTTAAATTTTGTGATAATTAAGGCCACACACCCTGTGTTAATCATATCATGTAAATTTCACATATTTTTTGAACATGGCAAATTCTCAATAATTTTTCTTGTGTTGCTAATCAAATATCATTTTTTACTTATGTATTTATTTTTTATGATTTGGTTTTCTTTTTTCTCTTTTTTATTAAGGAGTTAAGATGTTGTATAATCATAAATGCACTAAAAGCAACATGTTGGGGCTGGAGCAGTGGTTAGGTGGTTAAGGTGCTTGCCTGGCATGCACAAGTACGTGAGTTCAAACCCTAGCATCACATACACAACAAAGTCTCAGAGCAACGATAGCCACATGAAAAACTAAATAAAAATTGTTTCTCTCTTTCTCTCTCTCTGTCTCTCACTCACTGTCCCTCTCTTTTAAAAAAGCAACATGTGTTAGGCATACGTTCTTCAACCAGAATTACCCCCATTTCACCCACCCCCTAGCCTCTTGATTCTTCTATATTTTGCCCTATAAGCAAGCGATCATTTATTTTAGAAAAGATGAATGTGAGATTGATATATTAGTTATTCAAAAAATGGTGTTTTGAATTTCAAGGGATAAAAATAGAATTTATTAGTAAGATAATATTGGAATGCCTCTTCATTTATTTTCCAATTTAAATTTTTCTGTATCTATTTTATATTTTACATGATATGTTAGTAGATTATAGGTACATCATTTAAATGGAGATAAATGGAGGTAGAGGATATGTGTTCACTGTTTCCTTCCTCCATCAATTCCTCTCTTTCATTTTCTGGCCTTTCTCATTTCTTTCTTTTGTTTTAAAATCTAATAATGTTGCATAAAAAAAGCCTAGAGACTGCTGACTTAGCTTAATTTTTGTACCTAGTATCTCTTTTCCTTTATTCAAAAAGCAGACTGACACATCTTTTAAATTTGCTTTTCTGCCCTAAATTTCTACCATATTATTCAAAAGTTGCTGTACTATAATTTGCTAAAAACACTTATATTATTTTACTTCCCAAATGGACAGTAGTGAATAAAACAATAAAAGTTTTATATTAAGGGCAATAAAGTTGATAGTGTTATAAAATCATGTTACTCTTATTTTTACTCCATTTTACTTTCTAATATATGGTACATATGACAGCAGCCATAAATACCTAATATAGGATGAATAAAAGACATTTAAAATTAAGTGTGCCCCCCAACCTACATTATCAAGAGTAAAGTAAAATGAAATAGACCAATAAATTAGCTTACTGGCAAATACTCAAATGGATTATTACATGTAATGGTACACATTTATCTAAAAAGCACACTTCCCTCCAATCTTTTTAATTGAAATATGCAGTAAGGAGGGTGCTATATATTCAATAGATTACAAGTGGAAGTTCTGTACTAAGAAGTGGTTAGCATCATGTTAATTTTTGGCTAATTTTCTGCTCCTTTCACTATTTTCTTTCTTCCTCTTTTATTAAAATTTTAATGGATTCTATAGGCATTGCCTTAACCTGTCATCATTGCATCACTATGAAAATTATTTTATTCTCCTTTTGTTTATCATGTTTTAAGCAAAAAAGTCATCTTTTTTGGTAATATAGCAGTCTTACTTGCCTGGCTCCTGTATATTAGGATCTCAGGACTTCCTTAAATACATTCAAAACCAAAATATCATGTGGAAAAAAGAAAATATAATTTGTCAGAAAAATAATAAATTCTGAGGGAATCGATAGTGAAAATATAGATAGCCATTTAGTTAAAACAAGCAATTTCAAACTACCTGGAAGAATCTAATGTAATGGCTTTTGCCATGTTGTGTAAAATAGTATTCTTTGTTGTCTCACTTAACTTTTAATAAAAGTAATTACCAAATCTCTCTACTTCATGGAAAGTGAGTAAATAATCTGGATCACTTACCTGAAGACATTATCAGTGGTCCCAAAGGTTCTCTAATGGAATTTTACATATTTTAATGAAGCAATAAAGGGGAAGAAAATATGTAGTAAAATAATTATATTTATTATCTACATAAGGCTCATGGCAAAATAAAATGTTGTTTTGAACCTTGGTACCTAGAGTGCTTGTTTAATCAAAAGAGAGACAATATAAATTAATCATGGGAGTATTTAGATACCACATTATAGTACAAACCATGTTTTCCATGGACCCTGAAACAAACATTTTTACTATAATTTGAAAATTTTATGGTGAATATACTAAATTTTTAAGGTGACACTGACAATAGAATTCTGCACAGATTACAAATAATTAGACAAATTTTGCTTAATATCAATTCTTAGATTCAAATCGTCATGAAAAAATTAGACTGTGGATATTTATGCAGTCTTAAATAAGATCAATAATATCAATGATCTTTTTTCTTAGTCATTTTTCTCCAGAATCCCTTTTCCTAAACTATTTCTTAAATTCAATTCATAGAAATCATTTTTCTTAATAATCTAAGCCTATCTGAAAACAGTATTTTTTGGATCTTTTCTCATTCAGTGCTCCCATAGAACTTTCCTTATCTCACCAGAAAAATAAATGGATATGCCCTGTGAATCTCATTATTCATCAGAAAAACAGGGACTAGATACCTTGTTTAAGATTGCTATGGGGAATTTGTTAAAGACTAGATTTTGGAAATGACTTGCAACATTTTTTTCTGTTTTTTTTTTTTTTTCATTTTAAAAGTTCCTTGTAATTATTCAATTTCAGATTATATGAACTTTTAAATATTGCTTTATGAATAGGTTTCCAATTTTCCTTACTGGAGAAATTGGAAATAGTGAATATTTAACCTTTATGTAGAAGTGATTGGTACACAGTGCTTATTGCAATTTGAACAATCAAATTGATATGTATAAAAGTGATGTACTATAAATTTAAAAGTTTAAAGTAAAGGTACTTGAAATATTGTATTATTAAGCAATGGTGGGCTGGAGTGGTGGCTCGGCGGTTACAACGCTTGCCTGGCATGTGCGAGTACGTGGTATCAAACCCCAGCACAATGTACACAACCAAATATCCGAGGAATGAAAGTTACCTGAAAAACTAAATAAAAATTGCTCTCTCTCTCTCTCTCACTCTCACTGTCCTCTCTTTCAAAAAAAAAAAATAAATGGTAAATGTATAAATAGATAATTGTGTTTAACCTGAATTAGTTATTTTTTTTTAATTTATTGGTGGTAGGGATGAAACCCAGGGCCTTGCACATACTAGGGAAATGCTCTACAACTGAGCTCCACACCCAGCCCTGTTTAACCTGATTTCAACATTACAAATGTATACATGTGCACAAACATCACGTTTTCATATATCTGTTAAAATAAATTTTATTTAATTTTTTTAAAAATAGAAATTGAATTGAAAGTCACTGTGAGCTGTAAAAAAAGAAATGCACAATATTACAAACACTTTATAAAATTTATTTGAAGTCAGTATGATCACACAACCAATTTGGGTATTAGAAACATGTATTTTGTTTTTGCTTGCACTCAGATAACTTCTGAAAAATGCTGTTATTAAAAATTTATCTGTGCCTCAATCCATTGTACTAAATATTTAAGGATACAAACTCCTGGGTGGTTGTTAAGACATTAGTGAAATTATAGCAGTTTGCTATTACAATGATTTGAATTTTGCATGGATGGTAGTTTGTTTCCTATTACTTGATGCTGCGCCCCATTATTGAAGTCATAGGGTAAAATTGATAGAGCATACACACCGATATGAAAACACAGGTCTGTGAAATGACCTGAATGAGCTATTGCTTATTTTTTACCTGTGAAGTGCATGTTAGACTTCCTACTTTCTTATGAAATGGTAAAAATGGTGTTTTGCTTGTTTAGTAAATTCAAACAACATAAACCATATACCATAGTATCTAGCTAACATCATACAAAATGCCTAGTTGATATTAGTCATATTGCCTTTATAGGGGTATGATTAAATATGGAAAGAAGCATTTTATAAGGCAATTAAATTTTCTCAAGTGGGGTAAAGATAAAGACAATAGCTACAGTATTATAAAGAATTATGTATAAATGGATGTATATTTAGTTAACATTTGGGAAATACTGTGTTCAATCAGTAATTTATTAGGCATGCAAAATTAAGATAGTAGACATAGAAAAATAATTATCTGAGAGCAAATCTAAATATCATGCCTATGCTTCTAAATGTCAGTACAAATGGCAAATGGAGAGAAATAAGAAGATTTATTTTGCTTTCAAAATTGTAGGTTCTTGGGGGTACAATCGGGTCTTCTTAATGGCGAGAATGTGAATTTGTGTTCAAATAGTGCTTTTCATCTTTTTTCTTTACAAATTGAAAATAAGGATTCATTTTCCCAATGATAATCTCATGATGTCTTTAAAAACTCAAGTTTTTTTTTTAACATTCAACTGGTTTGACCAAATTCAGTTTAATAGATAACATGTGGTTTCTTTGAACATCAGAATAGTAACTACATTTTTTCAAAAGGTTAAGTTAGCTGAATTACTTACATTTTCTAAATACACACACACACACACATATTCATACTGTGTAGGTTAGGAAAATCTCACAGAATTTGCTGGTTAAAAGAATTGTATGATGGCACAACTTTAGACAAAATATGTTTCCTACGGGCTGGAGAGGTGGCTTCATGGTTTCAGCACTTGCCTGGCAAGCATGAGGACCCAGGTTCAAACCCCAGCACCGCATACACAACTAAGTGTTAGAGAAACTTAAGGCCATGTGAAAAAATAAATAAAGTTGTTTCTCTCTTTCTCTGTCTCTCTCACTGTCCCTCTCTGTTTTAAAAAAATATGTATATGTTTACTAAATTACTTTGGCTTAGCTGATGGTAACCTATATATAATTTGGGGCAATGGAAGAAAATGTAACAAAAAGAAAACTGTTATATATTAAGGTTTTATTGCAAAATGCATGTGATATTTAGATTAGATTATTTTTTCTTGGTTATGAAAACATGGCTAAGTTATACTATATATCAAATGAAAGCTTCTGAGCTCTGATTAGAAATAATAGCAAATTTGTTCATGAGTGGCTCAAATAGTTGATGATACTTTTATTTAATATTTTGCTATCATGCAAAACACAAAAATTCAGAAGGAGATTTATAGTAAAAAAACTGATTTGGTTTGATGATATAGAGAATTATTATTGCAGTAAAATATAGGGAAAAACTGTCTTGAAATGCATAAAATTGATTTATTTGAATTTTACCAAGTTTGTTTGCTAATTTCAGTAGATGAAGTCCTGTGCTAAGTGCAGGGAGATGGTATAAAATGATCCAAGAATCTCAGTTTATGTTCCAAGTAAAGACCTGATGACCAAAATTAATGTTTGCTGTCATTTTGTGCTTGAAATACTTTACTATAATTAAATTTTAAAGAATAATGATTGTGATCCTTTTGTCATATTGGCAAGTCACTAGTTATTTATGTTTTTAAATATATTTATTTTTTCCACTGTCTAATTGCAAAGCACAATATGTCGTATAAAATATACATCTAAGTGTTTTGGAAAGCCATCAAATGAATTTTAAGTGTGCTGAGTTTAATCAATTAATATATCTTGAACTTGGTGTTTAAAAGTGAGATACAGTTCAGTATGAAAATGCCAAATAACCCTGGAGTTCCCCTCCATCCTGGAGTTTCTGATTGATTAGATGAAGAATAGAATCTAAGAATCTGCATTTCTAACAAGTTCTTAGGAGATGTAGAAGCTGCTGGTCCAGAAAACACACTCTAAGAACCATAAATAAATTTGAAACCTGAAAAACAAACAAAACCAGCTTCCAAGGAACTTCTCAATTGTATAATAATTTAATTTATCCTGAACTTTCACAGTGAAAATTTCTGAATTTATATGAGGGTTATTGAAAGGGAATCTTGTTTCATTTGAATTTTTTTCTTCTCTGGCAAATTAGATAAAATATGCATGCTTAAGGCTGCTGGCCATCTCAGGGCTTGCACGTAAAGAAATTATGATTCCACTTGTGGTGAATAGCCTTTCTGTATGATGAGTGGATGTTAAATAGAAAATGTGTACCCTTTCTATTATATGGACTTCTCCCTGCCCCCAAGAAAATTGCTCGAAAATTTTGGTCAATGTATGGCAGCAGATTACTGTCACTGACAAGCAGAGGGAGGCTGGACAGTGATTCAAATGAGGTTGACAAACACCGAAAAGCATTCCATTCCAGGACTCAAATGACTCAACATTTTGTTCTTGGGGTTTAGATATAATCATCTTGATCATTCCTGACTTCATCAGTCTTCTCATCATCCTTACTTCCTTTACAATTAAATAGAATTCTAGCACCGAAGGAACTGGGGTTCTGTCCGGTAGTAGACCTCTCTACTGCCTGAAAAGAAAGTAAACTAAGCTGAATTGTGCTCCAGTGGGTAAGAAAAGGAGAACCAATTATGCTGATTGGAGAATGTTCCATGATGCATAGTGCATTGCTTACTATCAGGCTGGGGTGTCATTTCTTCTTCTCAAAAGAAAAAAAGACTTTTTTTGCTTTAAGTTACTTGTTTTACTAAATCACATCAAAATTATGTTAAATTATCTTACTACTTCATTATATTCACAATTCCAATAAATACACTTAATGATCTATTTTTTCTTACTTGGTTACACTGAACTTACCTGAAATATCTACTGCTGTCTCCAGCTGAGTATGTCTATTTTACATTATACAAAATTTTCACAAAATATTTGTTTTTTAGAGCGCAGCAGTAAATGTAATTGGAAATATATTTGATTTTCTTCAATTCCTCCTCCTTCTCCTTCTTCAAGTTCTGAAATGACTTAAGCATGAATCATTTGTTCTAGTTTAAAATAAAATTAGCTTAATAAAATAGCACATTATTTGAGTTAATATTGTTTTAAAAATTCCCCATTCTGATCCGTCTAAGT
>PVKS010047537.1:0-12784 GCA_004027875.1 Aplodontia rufa | reverse complement strand
ATATCGATGTTCATAGCAGCACAATTTACTATTGCTAGGCTATGGAAACAACCCCGGTGTCCCTCACAGGAAGAATGGATCCAAAAACTGTGGTACATTTATACCATGGAATATTACACAGCAATTAGAAACAATGACATTGCAGCCTTCGAGGGTAAATGGATGGCTATGGAAGAGATCATGATGAGTAAAATCAGCTGAACCCAGAGATCTAAGGGTCGATTGTCTCCACTCATCTGTGGAGGTGGGGACTAGACCCTGGACAATGAGAAAGTTGGTCTAGAAACATGAGTTAAATTCCTTGAATTTTTAAACTTAGGATTTTAATCTTTTTAATAAATATTTTACTTTTATGAATTGTTTAATTGATAGGGTTTCCTAAAGACTAAAGGAAAATTTCAATTTGGTTTAGAAAACATGTCATCCATGTCTACTCGCTGTGTTGAAGCAACCAACTTGAAGTGTGGAATTGAATATTATTTGCAGTGTTAGAGGAGTGTAAATATGAGGGAACTTAAATCTATTACCAGTTTTTCTAGTTTCTTCTGAAATTCTCATAAATATTTAGGTCTAGATTAGATAATTAATTCCAATGAATCTTCTTCAGGAATTGGAAATTAATGAGGTTCCATGTTTCTCTAAGATTTTTCACTGATTTTGACACAATAATTAAAAATAATGTATGGTTGTTGCCTTTCACTTAAAATATGTATACTACAATAGCTGACTTTATTATCTGTCTCCTTTTTCTTTTTTATTGGTATCAGGGATTGAACCCAGGGGTGCTTATTAACCACTGAGCCACATTCCTAGGGCATGTTTTATATTTACTTTTTATTTTGAGACAAGGTGTCACTAAGTTGCTTAAGGCTCCACTAAGTTACTGAGACTGACTTTGGACTGGTGATCCTCGTGCCTCAGCCTCCCAAGCCACTGAGATTACAGGAGTGTGCTACCACATCCAGCTATAGCTACTTAATTGTCAATGGGAAAATGAAGAATTCGTGGGTAGTCATCTACAAAGAGTCAGCATATTGAACTATTCTTGTAATAGAAATTATATGTTCACGAATATGACATTGTTCTGTGTGAGTGCAGTGAAGGAATGATGGAAAAGAAATTATTAAATATTTATGTGTATGAAGAAATACTGTTGTGCCGGTTAACTTGCCAGGAGAGCAGTGTTGTGTAGAGAACTGGAATGACTGCTCTAGGATAGCAGTTCTTGTTTCGGAACTTAATGCTAACCAAGAAGACATTTATATGTATGTCTCAGTATCTTTGGAGTGGACTGGAGTCTCTGGAATCAAAACCAAGCCCTGTATTAGCTTGGGAGAGCAACCTGGTTTCTTCCTACATCCAGACAGGCAGAAGCCACTAAATGAGTCATTCTGAGAATGAATTGAGCTTGATGGTGCTTCTGAGTCTCTCTTAGCTTCAAAGACCCTAGATCACCACCACTTTCATTAGTACTTATTACTGTTGTCCCATCTTTTTTTTTTCCGTGTGTGAAAGGAAAAAATAAAACCAAATATGCCAAATGACTTAGCTTCACAAAGGTTTGAATTTTTTTCTGTATGTAACTTGATATGCTAACTGTAAAACCAGCTATTCTTTTATTTCCTTTTACAAACCTACTCTGTGACTCCACCAGATTAATGTTCTTCTCCAGCCCCTTGAAATTTTAAATAAAAACAGCATGGTCACTGCTTTCATGGAGTTTGCAGTCTTTTGAGGGATTCAAATGATAATCAATTAATCTCATAATTAAATGTAATTTTAAATAACTTACAAAAATGTGGTAATATTAGAGCCTAGATAAAGGAATATTAGACTTAGCAGGTATGTATGTGATATGCAAAGGGACTGATATTTAGACAATCAAAGTGGTAAGCATGGAGGGGTCTTTTGCGAAGTGGAGAAGCATATCTATATATATGTTCTGTAATGGATGGGAGCACAGAGGTTTGCAGAAAGCAAGCTGTGGTCTCAATTCAAGTAGACAGTGAGTGAGGGAGAAGAACTCAGCAAGGTGAGGAGATAAGTCCTGAGAGATCACTTGGTGCCCTCATCGTCCTTACACTGAAAGAACTAAGATCACGGGGAACATTTGGAGCAAAGTTCCTTGGGAGTGCTGGCACTGCAGAGGCAGGGAGGGCCATATCATGAAGGTCCTTTTGCATGTAGGACTGTGAACAGGGTATCACAATCAGAATGGGGCTAGAGAAATCTCTCCAGTGGTTTAAAGGATGACTTTAGTGGGGTAAAGCACAAAAGAGTAAGGGATACTGGAAATCAAAACTAAGGTCATGGGCTGGAGCGGTGGCTCAGCGGTTTCGGTGCTTGCCTGGCAAGCACGAGGACCCGGGTTCAAACCCCAGCACCACGTACACAACTAAGTGTTGGAGCAACGAAGGCCATGTGAAAAACTAAATAAAGTTGTTTCTCTCTTTCTCTGTCTCTCTCCCTGTTCCTCTCTCTTAAAAAAAAAAAAAAAAACTAAGGTCATGGACATTGGAATGGAGGGGAGGGAATGGATTCATTAGAAATGAAAGAAGTACAGTCACCAGTGTTTGGCCCCTGAACACGAGAAGGAAGTGAGATAGAGGGGATCACCCAGGATGAATCCCTGGTTTCTGGCTGAGACAAGGAGACAGAGGATAGTGTCCTTTCATTCAAATGGCTAGGAGGAGTAAGAGTTTAGGGAGAAGGTGCTGAATTTAAACTTGTTTAAAGTTTATTTTTCAGTACTTCCCCTTTATATGTCTTTTTCTCTGTTTCTCCTGCTGAAATCCATGGTTGTTTTACTTAGCTGGATCCATTATGAACAAATGGACCTGATCAACTCTGGCTCCATGTCTTTTATGAGATTAATTGAGAAACTGCTATTTTTCATCTAAGACTGTTAATTATCTTTTATTAAGCACCCAGAGGCTATTGGGCATAAATGCCTCATAAGTAATTGTTAATAACCAACATGATTATTTGGGACATGGCAATGTGGATATATATTTCTGTCAACTAATTGGCGCCAGTTTCAACCTGGCAGGAATGATTAGAGAATGGAAGAGCGAGAATGGAGCCCCCATTAGGAGAGCTCTGTGTCTTTCTCTTCCTCATAGAATGACTCACTCCACATTGGCACACAGGACCTTCAATCAATTACTGTGAATAATATGTACAATTTTTAGCTTAAAATAGAATTTAAAGGGTATTAATCTCCTGAATAAAGTCTACAGAATATTTTTCTTTCAATTATATCATTTTATATATATTATAATCCTTGAGTCTTTTCAAAACATTGAATCAAAATCCAAACACCTCCAGAGGTCTATCTGCACATCATTTTTCTCACATGTTGATCTTTTGGCTCTCTTTAGAAAATTTTCAGATGTATTTTAGATTTATGCTATCACATACTCAACTAGTCACATGCTAAGAACATTGTCCATAAAGTTAGATTCCTTGTCTGAACCCCAGCTCTGTTAACTACTGGAATTTTTATTATGGAATCGTTTTTCTACAAGAAGTCTTAATTTCTACATTAGTTCTTGTTCTGTTGATGTTTAATTAAAAATAAAAATTCAGCTGGGTGTGGTGGTGTATGTGTGTAATCCCATTGATTCAGGAAGCTGAGGCAGGGTGATTGCAAGTTCAAAGCCAGCCTGTGCAACTTAGTGAGACCTTGTCTCAAAATAAAAAATAAAAGGACTTGAGATGTGGCTCAGTGGTTGAGTGCCTGGGGTTGAATCCCCAGTGACAAAAATTAAAAATAAAAAATGAAAAAAAATTGGGACTAAATAATTCTAGCATGGATCACTAAATAATCTACTCTTTAAGCATTTCTGGAACCCCCTCCTACTTTCAACATTCTGTACCAGACTGAAAAAAGTAAGTAATAATTCCTTCCTCTTAGAACTGATCAAGGAAATGGCAAAAGGTCAAGGAAAGGATCCAGCATTGTCAGGCAAGCTAGCTAAGGAGCCACACTAGGTTCTAAGGGAGCACACAGGAGAAAACCCTATTTCAACCAAGGAGGACCTTAAAGCTAATTGAATCTTGCAGTTTGAAGTGAAATTGTCCATACAAAAAGAAGAAGCAAGAGTGTCTATAGAAGGAGAGAAAGACAAGATAAAGCAACTGTTGATATTGTTACTGATATAATTGCTTGGTTGTGGTGGAGGCCAAATGAATGAGCAGAGGGTATATTTTCTATTCAAATGAAAGAGTCTGTGTTTATCAGACATCTTTAAATCCATGTCTAAAATCCTACAAACATAAAAACCAAAGAGGCATGGAAGACATCCACTTCTATCTCAAAATACTAAACTTTTATTCCTGGAGGGAAAATTTGTATTTGTAAGGAATGTGATAAATGTAGAGGAGGAAATTTTGAAAGATATAAGATCTTCTTAAAACTATGAGCAATGTAAAAAAAAAAAAGTCTTGAAAGTGTTGTTCTAATAAAAATCTAGAGAACACAGAGCTTTCTATCATAGAGAATACCTTGAAGGATGACTGATTGCCCATGTTAATGATTGTCATTTTCTTTCTTAAGAGCTACTTAATAGGGGCTGGAGTGGTGGCTCAGCAGTTACTGTGGTTGCCTGGCATGCATGAGGACATGCGTTTGAACCCCAGCACCACATACATAACAAAGTGTTGGAGCAACAAACGTCACATGAAAAACTAAATAAAATTGATTCTCTCCACTGACCCAGACCCCTTATGTAAAAAGGATTTAGGGCCTGAGCCAAGCCTTCTCCTCCCGGATTCAGCCTGTAATCTGTGGCCGGCTTCAGGTGCAGTTTTAAGAGCCTGCTTTGCTGACCTAAGGAGGGCCAGTGCTGGATGGGGAGTGTGGAATCCTTCAAGGGGTTTAAAGATGGATGCTCCACTCCCCGGCCCTCGCAGCTTCTGGACCCGCTTCCAGGCCTGACCCAAGCCTTCTCTTCCCAATTCGGCCTGTGGTCTGTGGCTGGCTCCAGATGCAGTTTTAAGAGCCTGCTTTGCCAGCCTGAGGAGGGCTGGTTCAGGTCGGGCGGGGAGTGGGAAATCCACCAGGGGGTTAAAAGATGGGTGCTCTGCAGCCCCGCCCTTGCAGCTCCCGCACCTGCTTCCGCAGCACAGCCAGCTACTCTGTGCCTGTAGAAACCAGTGAATGGGATGCCATTAAGCTAAAAAGCTTTTGCACTGCCAAGGAAACAATCAAAAGAGTTAAGAGACTTCCTACGGAAATGGAGAGAACCATGGGCTATGATTCCTCTGACAGGGCCCTCTTATCCAGAATCTACAAAATCCTCAAAAATCTCAACTACAAAAACACAACCCAATTAATAAATGGGCCAAAGAGCTAAATAGAAACTTCTCACCAGAGGACATTGACCAAGCCAATAAATACATGAGAAAGTGCTTCAAATCACTAATAATCAGAGAAATGCAAACGAAAACTACATTAAGATATCACCTTACGCCAGTCAGAATGGCAAAAATGAAGAAAATAATAATAGATGCTGGAGGGGCTGTGGAGAGATAGGCACACTAACACACTGTTGGTGGAACTGCAGACTGGTACAGCCCCTCTGGAAAGCAGTGTGGAGAATCCTCAAAAAACTAGGGATGAGTCCACCATATGATCCTGCTATTCCTCTCCTGGGTATTTTTTCAGGGGATTTAGAATCAACACATTATAGTGACACAACAATATCTATGTTCATAGCAGCTCAATTTACTATTGCTAGACTATGGAAACAACCCAGATGTCCCTCAGTGGATGAATGGATCCAAAAATTGTGGTACATATATACCATGGAATTTTACACAGCAATAAGAAACAATGATATTGCAGCCTTTGAAGGTGAATGGATGGGTATGGAAGAAATTATGCTGAGTGAAATCAGCATAACCCAGAGATCCAAGGGTTGAATGTTTCCACTCATCTATGGAGGCTGGAACTAGACCCTGGCCATTGAGAAAGGAGGTCTATTATCATGTGTTAAATCCAGATATGGTGTAATGTTATACAAGCTAATACATTTTTAGAGATATTGTGGGAAGGGGAAGGGTGGGGTAAGGGTGGGTAACTGGGGGGCACTCCTGAGGGTAAATATAATATCCAGAATCTATACACAAATTATATTATTTTGTTAAAAATTTGCATGGTTGTTCAAAAATAAATTTCTCAATGAAAAAATTGATTCTCTTTCTCTCCCCTTCTCACTGTCCCTCTCTTAAAAAACAAAACAAAAAAAGTACTTAATAAATACTTATTGGTATCCTGAAATAGTGAAGTCTTTTAAATAGTCAGATGGTAACCCCAGAATGATGGACATATCCTGAAAGCTGAGGTATATAGAGTGTATTGAGTAACATACAAGTTTGGTCAGGAAATGAAGCACTGAGAGGTGAGGGTACCATTTCTGGTTCCTGGACACCCAAGAGCATGTTTGTGTTGGGTGCCATGGTTGTCACTGTGTGATATCTGTGCCTTACAGTGCTAGCATGTGCTGGAAATTTCTAACCATTGCTTCTACAACCCTTTCAGCCAAGAAAAGTGGCAAATAATGATTGATAAGTTTGTTCTCAACAGTTCCGTTCGCTGGTCATTCAGCATTAGGCACGTTGCCTCTGTGTACCTTTGGTCACAAAGCATGAAGGGGATTGCTGACATCTTGTATCATAGGCATATAATATATTTATTTAAGGACTTTTGATTTTTTGTTTTTTGCAGATCTTATTAACTTTCAGCAGTGAAATAAGCTGTTATAAAGCACATAAACTGGGGGTCATTTTTTGAAGTAAGAGAATGATTTTTTACCTTCTCTAACACTGTGCATTCCTTGGGGGGTTGTCTATTCCAGACTCTGCAAGATGAAGTAACATTCTGTTTGCTAAAAGATGATATCAAGGGGACCGATTATTAATATTCATGCGTCAGAGAGTGTTCATTAAAGGGCAATTGTAAGATTGTGATCCTTCTTTAGGAAAGAAAAATTTAAAATGATTTGAATGCATGGTCACAAGCAAAAGAAAAGAAAAGATGATAAAGAAAAGTAGAAATTAACAGGTTGGGAAGGTTGGTTCTAGACCAAGCACTTACCAAGTTCCACTCTGTTTGTATATATCTTGGAACATTCCTCAAAGAAAAAGTGTTACAAAAGTTGAGGCCAGATTTTCTATCCAAAATGAACACACATTTATAGAAAGAGGCAACAAATAATCTGTCTCAGTTGAGTACACCTGATACATCTAAAGATTAATGCATGCAGCACATTTCATGGTGACTTAAAGCAAAGTGTGGCCTCATGTATGCTGTTATTATATACTATTAATAGGACTAGTTATAGATAAATAAAAATTGTTTTTTCCATAGCTTCTCTTTAACTCTAGCCACTCAGAGTAGAATTTAGAAAGGGATTAGGAAGTGTTTTCTATTTCAAAGAAAAACAGAAATATAATGATATTTAATAGTTTCAAAATTTTTATAATGCCTAGCTTGATATATACTTATACCACGGGAAAAATGCGATGCATTGGTTATCTTGAAAGGTTTTAGTTTTCTGAAGAAACTGGATTTCCTAATATGTTTCAATGATTGCGGTATTGAACCTTCCACAGTTTGGTGGGGGCTGTACTCACATTTCATTTCTTTGCAGAGGTATTGATGATGTATTCTTGTTCTGCAGTCTGGCACTTGGCAAAACATTGCTTCTTAATTTGAACTCTGCTATGCAACCTTCAGGGGAAATGGTTCTATAATACCATTGCATCAACTCTCTTACCAAATTATATTATTAGACATCCATTTATAACCTACCCTCTAAGTGATCTCAGGCACATCATTTGATGTCTTCGTTTCGCTTCTGTGTAATTTTCTATAGCAATTGCTGTCCTTGCCTGCCTTGCAGGACTGCAGCATTGGATGGGTTTTCTGACATTTCTTTAACCTCTCACGAGTGGATTTCATATAACTAGGAAGGAGTTTTAGTGGATTTTTCAGATTGGTTGGGGAGGGAAGCTGTGTTGATCTGAGGTACATCGATCGGTAAGAGATCATTGGCTTATGAAGAAAGCAAGAAGGGAGCAAAAGGAATGGGAAGGTGGAAGAAAAACATGCACACATTGAGCACCGATCCACACCATGTTTCCTGCTACACGCTTTCCATGCATTGCCCAGGCAGACTCTGAAGTCTGAGTATTATTAGAGACACATTTTAGGTAACTTGCGTAAAACAGATTGTAGAATCAGTAAACAACAGAATTGTAATTTGACCCAAGTCTAACTGCCTCCAAAGCTCAACAGTTTTCCCACAATAGTGCAGACAATGGAACATTGAGTATTTCTTAACTATATAGATTAAAGTATCTTAGTTTTCTTAAATAAGTTAAAATCTAAACAAGAAAAAGAAAAAATGGACTTGTGAATTAATTATGTGAACTGGCTAGCAATTGCTATTATTTTGCAACCTATAGACATTCTGGCTGAAATAAGCCATGAGTGCAGATCAAATCTCCACTGTGGAGGACAGTTGCTATCTCTGCTTCCTACGTGCCTCTATCATGTTGCATTGAAATTCAAGGTAACTATAATATTTATTTGAACTTGGGGTATCACTTACTAAATTAGGAAACAAATATATAAACTGATTGGTTTTTAAGTTCAGAAAGGCAAAAGTTATAAGTAAAATATTATATCTGACTATTATGTTTTAATTGCATTAGACTTTAGACTTTGAAATAAATCTGGCAAGTAACATCATGATATTATATGATTTGCCTATAAGACAGATATTAAATTATTCCAGTGCCAGTTCTTAAATAATATCTTCTATTGTCCTTTTAGGTAAGTAATAGTCATACCAGTAATCATAGAATGATATGACTACATCCCTTGGTTTCCCCCCTCATTTCAGGAATAGGAAACAGAGGCATTAGGAGATAATTAATCCAAGGTTATTCTGCAATTTATATATAAATACTTAATTCATCGCTAAGACAAAACTCCAGATCTCTTTCAGTTCAGTAATTGTTCCCTTGTATCACACTGCCTAAATTATATTGACTATAATAGGACCTGTACTATGTTTAAGACCACTCCCACCCTTTTGTCAAAATGTTTCTATCTTTAGTTTTCCTTACTAAGGAGGAGGAATGTAAATACTCATGTCTTGGAGCAAATGGGATTAACTGGTGTATTTGGATTACTGCTTTGCATTTGCAGAGCGTACCACAGACAAATGGGTGAATGGTTGTAATTGGTGTAGAATTGGCACATAGTTTTCAGAATTTGAACATAACTGAAGAGACCTGACCTGCTTGAGTGAGGGGCCTTCCACTCCAACAATCTTCCAGGGAAAAGTATTCAACCACAATTTGTACTGAACATTCTGTTTCTAATCCCTTACTATTAAGGATTAGGTCAAGGGAATTGATGCAATTATAATAACTTTATAGATTGGATAAAACTTTTAAAGATAGCTTATCATGAAAATTTATACCTCAAAAGGTGTTGTGGTTTGGCTGTACAGTGTTCCCCAGAGTCTCATGTTTTCAAATCTTGATTCCCCCAGGCATCAGTGTTAAGAGGTAGGACTTTGAGAGTTTTGGGGAAGTGATTGGAATATGAGGACTCTGACCTCATCAGTAGATTAATCCATTGATACCTGAATGGACAACTAGGAGACATGTCGTTGGGGACTATACATATTCTGGTTCTTTCTTCTCTGTCTGTCTCTCTGCTTCCTGGCTTCCCTGAGTCGAACAGCTTTCTTCTTCCTCCCGCTCCATCAGAATGTTTTGTCTCATCTCTGGCCCAGATCAATGGAGCCAGCTTACCTTGGGCTGGAACCTCTGAAACCATGAGCCAAAATAAACTGTTCCTCCTGTAAGTTGTTTGTGTCAGGAATTCTGATCACAGAAATGAAAAGCTAACTAATACAGGAGGGGGTGGTGAACAATTAGCTGGGTCAATAAAATTAGTTTTTACAATGGTGCTATAAAAATGTATAAAGAAAGGAAGAAATCTGAGACCATAGTGTAAAAAGGGCCATGAGAAGTTGCACACAAGTCAGAATGATAAGAAAGCAGAAAAGATAATGTAGAGAAGTTAATGTACACAGAGTAAAGGAGATGGCATGGATTAGAGACAGCAGCTGAAGGTAGACCAGCAACACAAAGAGATGCAGCACATCACAAAAATGGAAAAATAATATATATATGATTTTTAGGGGGTCATAAGTGAGCTGGTATACTTGAGGTGCCTGAGATCGTATTTTTGCAGTTCCCCCTCCCAAGTTTACTTACCTTTCCCATAATGTTCTTAAGTATCCTGATTTTTACTGATACATTAACCTTACAGTAAACTGTCATTCCATTTTTAAACGATTACTTTCTGCTGTTTACCTAAATAATATACTTCAATACATAGGAGAAAGTTTTGATAGCTTTTTAGGAGGGACATAGCATTCCAGTTGCTTGCTGTTGTTTGAGTATCAATCATATGTGCTGTGATCCTGAGTAGCAGACCCTTTATTTTGGCCTAGTCCAATTTGCATCATCTTCCATACAGCACAAGGCAACAGTGATAGAAATACTCTGTAATCTCCAAGTACCTTTCCAAACTGTTATGTCATGTACTTCTTTTAGTCTTTATGCCTCTACCTTGCATATGGTCCTCTTGGGCCTCCCTTTGCAAAATATTTGGAAGATCAGGAACTTGATTATTTGTAAATGAAAAAAGAAGAATCTGCACTAGAAGGAACAGTAATAAAACTTAAGGGTACCATTGAAAACCCCTTTTCCCTATTCCTTCCAGGCTTCTTGTGACCCTCTTCTCTCTGATAGATGATTTTTGGCAAGCCTGGTGTTCTAGAACGTGCCAAAGAGGTTGGCTGAGTATGAACTGTTTTAGAAGAATAACTTGTGGTTTGAATTCCTGTTTCCTGTTGACAGATGCCTTGGTCATTCTTGTGTGAATTCTCCATGTCTCAACGGTATTACATGTAGTAAGCAATTTCTTATGAATTATATCCTCACAGTTATCTTGTGAATGCATTACAAATTTAGTCAGATTAGTACTGTTCCAGACTTTGATTTGTTATCTAAATCAGTGTTGTTTAGCAACAAGGGAATGTCCTGATTTGTGTGGCACTTTGCCTCCAAGGAGTTATAGTACCAAACATACATTTATTTTCATTGTTCCCTGTGTCATTTTCTGAAGTCAGACTTCAAAAGCATTTTTTTATAGATGGGAAAATATAGAGCTGGTTAACTTGCCTTTACTAATCATGCAAGTGGTTTGTAGTGAAATAAACAGAAAGTGCACTTCCAGATTCCTACTCTAGTTAGTCTGTTTCAGGAACCTATGTTGCATTTGAATTGTGAGATACCCATCTTAGATTACTTTTACCAAATAGTTATCATTTATCAAATCATAGGCTGTACATTTGAATTTTTTATTTATTATTACCCAGAAAAGAGTCTTAGAGGTATGGTAAGTGGAAATGCTCATTCAAGACAGTACTGACAGCAGTTAATGCCAAGTTGATGTATTTTGATAAACACTAATATGATTAATCTTGGGCTGAGAAATTAGCACAAGGTTACTAGTTGCAGTATAATTGAACTATAGTGAAAGGAAGTAATGGACAAGAAAAATGTGTAGAAAGATAGTAAAAGGTTATCAATTTCTTGTTGTCACATGTAACATAAGGCAAAAATAAATCTTCTAAAAGTAGCATTTTGTGGACGACACTATCCTGTTTTAAGGCATGTGATGTTCAGTGGCGTACGTTTCTTCCTTCGTAGTGATCCTAACCCTGATCCTAAATTGGAAAGGATTGAAGTATGAGCATGAACTGAAAAGGTTCTGATTAAAAATCTCCTTTGGATTACACTATTTTTTTTCAGCCCTCATAGATTGCTGGGTGTCACACATGGTTACCAAGTCATTGAAGAGACAATATTAATTTGAGGACCCTTGTGCACAGAGGAAATTATAATTCATTCTTACCCATTCCATGCAGTTTGTATAAAGCTTACTTAAACTGTGAAGGGTAAGTTCTAAGATGAAGTACTATTACTCTGTTGTTGGTTTTTGAAGTCAGCCTGATTTGTGTGTTTACACATTAATTATGAGCAATAATAGCCCCCCAACATCTCCACTGGGAGCTGCTTCCCCCAAAAGGAAATGCATATTGCAGTAGTCCTAATGATAAGAATAGGCAGCTTTAGAAATTTTCAATGCCCTTTTATTTCATCCTTGATTATAGACATCTCCATCTTTTATAGGCTTAGGACTGTGTTCTCTCTTTTCTCTAATTATGGGCTCTCCACAGCGTAAATTGAAATGGTCTCCTAGAACATTCTATGTAAGATTAAATCCTAGAAGAGCTGCCCTTTCTGTACTGAGGGGTTATTTTCTACACTGAGAGGTTTTTGCCTGTTGACTACACAACCTCCCCTTCCTACCTTTGCAGGGATTGCTCTCCAGGAATAGAAACAGTTTGTTTCATTCTGATACCAACGTCATCACCATCATCATGGACACTGCTGCCATCATTATCTTCATCATCATTCCACCTAGGCAAGGTCTGGGATCTTTACAAATGTCATCATAATCTTTGTAATCGTTACTACAGGAGTGAGGATGCAATAGTTAGAGATGAGAGAAGTCAGGCTCAAGGCTACATTCTGGGGGAACTCCAATTTGAGCCCATATCTCTGTCTTTAAATTTTATTTTATTCAGAAATTTATTTGTTCAACAATCAAACAAGCTTCTAATGG
>PVKS010047536.1:0-12785 GCA_004027875.1 Aplodontia rufa | reverse complement strand
AGGGGAAGGGAGGGATAAGGGTGTGTAATTGGGGGGGGCACTCCTGGGGGTAATTGTAATATCCAAAATCTATACACATTTGATATTATTTTGTTAAAAACTTCTATGGTTGTTCAAAAATAAAAAATTTTAAAAATAAAGAAAAATAAAAGTGACCAAAAAAAAAAAAAAAAAAAAAAGAAGGCCTACAAAGGAGGGACAGTTAACTTCCCTTAGATGTGGAGGTTAGGGACCAACTTCATCTTGAAATGACAATGATGTGTTTGCAAGTGGAAGAAAGTAGTGAAAGTAGAATGAAACAGAAGAAAGCATTCCTGGTTGTGGTGGCTAGTCTCTAAAGATGGTCACCCTCAGTTCCTTCCCTCTTTGTGCATGCATGACGCTCTTTACATGAAGAGCTGGAATCTAATTCTCCTGCTCCTGAAGGTGTGTGGGCTGACTTTAGTGGCTTGCTTCTAAATAGTAGATGGGGCAAAAGTTTGTCATGTGACTTCCAAAGCTGTTTAGAAAAAGGCAATGCCACTTCTACCTGCATGGAATGCTTGCTCTTAGAACCCAGGCTCTGTGTTGTGTGGAAGCCCAGGCCATGTAGCAAGGTTCCAATTCTCAGTCCCCACTGAGCTCCCAGCCCACAGCCAGCATTAATTATCACATATACAAATGAGGAAACCTTTGAGACTGCACTAACCCTGCTACCACCTGACTATATGCTCATGAGAAAACACAAGCAAGAATCAGCAGAGTTCAGTCAATTTCTATCACAATAAAAGAACATAATAAGTGACATTTGTTGTTTTAAGCCACAATGCTTTGGGGTAGTAACATTTTGTTTTTAACACAGCAGCAGAAAACTAGAACATAGACAAAGGAGGAAGCCTAAGTAAGAGCATAGAGATACTAAACAGTTCTGGACTGGGCACTGCAGGTTCACAGAGCTTGAGGAAAGCGAGAGAGGGAGAGCACGGTATAGGGCTGCAGGATCAGAAAAGCTTGCAGACAGTTGGTTGCTGATGCCATATGAGGGGGTGAGGATTCCAACATGGGTGATGGGAAAGCCATTAAAGAAGTCTTATGGCATTGGGATGTTAATATGATTGGATCTGAGAAGTCCCTTATATCCCCAATATCCCCAATGCATGCAAGGTTTGAGGATATAGAGATGGCCACCCAGAGGAGAGGATGGGCTATAATCTAAGGTGAAAGCAGTGAAGATGGAGGGAAGATGATAGGTTGAAATATGCTAAAATCTCCAGTTTGGAGATTGTCTGGACCTGAATTGACAGGAAGGGGGAATCAGAGAAAACTCATTTATTTGTTAAAATTTGAGAGCCCATTAAGTATGACATATTTTTCTGGGCCTCGAGGACAAAACAGTGAATAAGACATTTTGGACCCTTGTGAGCTTATATTTTAGTGAGAAAGAAAAACAATAAATGGGTTTAAGTGAGTTTAAGGTTCATTTAATTTCCAGTTAGTGCCCTTCCTGTTAATATGTATTCTTATTTATCAGGCAGCATAGAGGAGAAATGGATAACTTTGCAGAAAGTAAAGCAAACTCCTCAATTTAATATTCTAAAGATGATCCCATGAGGCAGACTAGCTGGGAGCTGGAGAGTTCAGTTTTGAAGGGCTTGCCCTTCCATGCTATGAGCCTGAGCATGGATATCAAGACACATGAGGTCAAGGGAGTGCCCTGAGCTCTAAATTGTGTCTCTGGCAAGGAAACTAGTGTCACAGAGCAAAAAGGAAGCAGGAAGGACTTGTTTCAGCCAGGGAAGAAGTGAGTCTCATTGTTCTGTAAACATTTGTTACTTCTACCCATATTCACAGTTCTGACTGCTAGGCACATTACAGTGAAGACAAAAGAAAACCCCTCTCTTTACAGGACTCCCTCTGTATTAGGAAAGTCAGATAATAAACAAGTAAGGAAACAAAACAATGCCAGTATATTAGCCTGATTGTGCTGTCACAGATTACCGAAGGCTTAGTGGCTTAAAGCACAATGTAATTATTTTCTTATAGTTCTGGAATTCAAAAGTTTTAATCTTATGGAGTAAAATCAAGGTGTCAGAAGGACAGTTTTTCTTGTGAAAATCTGTTTTCTTGCTTTTTCCAGTGTCTGGAGTCCACTCACCTTCCCAGGCTCCGGACCCCTTCCCACAGTGTATCACCCTCCCTCTGTTGCTGATTCCCTTCTTCCTGCCTCCCTCTTATAAAGACACTTGTCCCACTTGGATAATCCAGGATAATCTCTCCATCTCCATATCTTTCACTTAATCACATCTACAAAGTCTCTTTTGATATGTATAGTGACAAAATGACCGATTCTAGGGATTAGGGTGTGGACATCTTTGGGGGCCATTATTTGACTGACCATAGTCAGGTACTGATGGCTATGAGGGAGAGTAACGTGGGGTAAGCAGACAAAATATGACTAGAGGGAAGAGGAATACAAATGAGGTCAAATAAGGGGTCTCTTCATGTTAGGTCTGTGAACCACAGAAGATTTTTATTCTCAGTGTGTTGGAAAACCTTGGATTGACAGCTCCAACGTGGCATGATTTGACTCTGAGTACTGATGTTTCATTTTCAATGTGGTGTGGAGAACATTTTCAAGAAATTTTATTCCAGAAACAGAACTAAGGGGCTGAAGGACATTGTGTGGTCAAGGGAGGTTTTTTTGGTTGCTGTTGTGATGTGGGTTTTGCTTGTTTACCTTGGAGGCCTTTCAGCAAGTCTGTGCCAATAATGGGATCACTGCAGAAAAGAGGGAAAATGAATGCAGAAAGAATTCAAAGCACAAGTATAGTCCTTGACTCAGCGAGTGGGCGATGGCATCCATTGAGTAAGTGAAAGGGTTGATCTTGAGAGGAACAAAGATCAATGTTCCTTGGGTAATAAGAGGGACAGTGTCCAAAGAGGGAAGGGACAGAGGCAGTGAGACCCATACACTGTATCTCTTTCTCTGGTGGAATGAGAAGTGAGGGAATTAGTAAGAGTGTGTGACAGAGAGAGAGCATGCACTAGGGCAGAGAGTGTTAGTGGTTACAGGAGGGAAGAATTAGAATTATTTATTTTTAAGAGTAGGAGAATGCATTGACTGGAGAAATGTTGTAGGTTTCCTGGGCAGTGGTAAAAACCTTCTGAGGGTTGTATTCAAACATGTGTGCATGTTTGTTTTTTGTCTGCCATGATCAACGGCTTCCAGGAGCTAATGGAGAACTGAAAAGTTGGCTTTGATCAGGATTATAGTGGAGACAAAAGGGAAGAGAAATGAGAGCAATTATAAATATTGACTATGGAATCTTAGTTGGATAAAGGATAGAAGTGAGGAGATGAGGCAGTGATAGTTTAAAAAAAATAGGGGGAGGGAGGATAGGAGATAGGATCAATGGATAGAAAGTCCTGGTGGGATTAAAACAAATGAAGATAAAAGATTAGAAGGATGGTAAGTGACTAATGAAAGGAGGGATATCAAGCATAAGAAAAAGCATTTGTGGAGGGAAGAGCCTGGGAGAACAGCAGCTGGAATTTGTGCCTGAGAGGAGCACCACTCTAGACATAGTGGTATTATGGGTGGGTGGTGGAAAAGCAGCCATCATTTGAGGCATTTACAAGGAAAGTGCTTGCCTCAATGCACAGATATTTTTGTGTCAAAAACATGAGAGGAAGGGGCTGGAACGTGGCTCAGCAGTTGGAGTGCTTGTTGGCATGGTGCATGAGGACCAGGGTTTGAACACTAGCACCACATGTACAACTAAGTGTTGAAAAAAAAAAGAAAATTGACTTTCTCTCTCAAAAAAAAAAGAGGAAGGTGAGGCTGAGGATTTTGCTTTTAATATACTGCAAGTTACACACTGTAAGTTCCAAAGAACCCAGCTATAACGTTGAGGGGCTCTAGGAGGAATGGGGCTTAAATTGAAAGAGGGCTGCACATAGTTGCTATTGGGATTGTTCCCTGAGAGGCTTGGACTGTTTGCGTGGACTGAGGTGGCAAACAATATAGGAAATCCTGAGACCAATCCTAATGTTTTCTTGGTCAGGGTCAGCTAACCTTGTGTATAAAGAGCCTGATTATAAACACGTTAGGCTTTGTGTTTATAAGGTGTCTGTCGTGACTCCATAACTCTGCTATTGTGGAGCAGAAGCAACCATGAATAGTACTTAAATGAATGTGTATGGCTGAGTCTGAATATCTGGAAAGTCAGACAATTTGCCTTAGGTGAAATTTGTTGGTGAGTTATGAGGGATGGTTATCTTAGGCAATTGCAGGGATAAAGCAATTTGGAGGAGGGAACAGTATTCTCATGTCATTCTAGGGCCCCACCATCCTGCCAAGTGCTCTCCTCAGTAGCATTTGGATCTCTGCAGGCCATTCATATCCTACTGTGTCCCCCACTGCATGTTACACCTAAATAATTGGTAAGTGGTGGGGTTCATCTCAAAGACACAAATGATGATGGAGAGTCATTATGATGGGGGACAGAGATGGTGAATTTATGATATTGGTTTTGAAATGCCTATGAGACATCCAAGTAGTGTTGACCAGTAGCTGGCTGGATCAGCTTCTGGAATTCAGAAGATACCTTGGTGGGACATATAGATGAGGGTGTTGTCCACAGGTAAGGAAATCAAAGCCTCACCTGGCTCTAGTTGGAAGTGATCCCTCAGAGGATGATATTTAAATGATGGGCAAAGATATTCAGATAGAGAAAGGTCCTTTTATTCCTCTGGTTTCCAACTTTATATATTTATAAAATCATTTTTCTGCTTTCTAAATTCCAGCCTTCTTTTGTACTGGGTGGGCTGTGAGATTCTAAAAAGTATGAGACAAAGTATTCCACCATGTGTAGATCAGATAAATGCACTATTTGTTTGAGGCTATTTAATTGAGAGGTAAATGCACGAAAAAAAATCTTGAGTCCTCTTTTGAAAAATTTCTGGACTGATTAATGAGTCCTGGGTTAATCCTCCCTTGACTCTTTCGAAAGTTCATTTTTCTGCCCATCATCACCTCTATAAGAGAACAAAAAATGAAATAAGGAGGTGATTTGTAAATTAATTGATATTACTACCAATTAACAGCCTTTATTGAGGAAAGGAATGGAAACTGTTGCCTAAGTGAATGTTGTCAGGTTGTCTCTTTCTGTGCTCTGAGAACCCAGAAAGGCAGTAAAAGGTTGTAGAGAAGCAGTTTGTTCTTGGAATCAGACTTGTATTTAAGAGGTGGCTTTGGCACAGACAGGAAGTGTTATCCTGGGCACCTCACTTAGCTTTTCTGCACCCAGGTGTTCTCACTTGTAAAACACCAACTTGTGTCAAGCATATGCCAGACACCTTACAAATTTATTGCATTTAATAATTCTTTCCCAAAACAGAGCTGCTGGGAGAGTTGCATGAGAAAATGGATATAAAAGCACATGTAAATCATAAATATATCAACAGAGGTCATTGTGTAACACTAGCCATTTGTTTTCAGTGGCCCTAATTGCCATCAAAATAGTGGACCAGGCTTGCCCAGACCCAAAGGCTTCATTTTTCCATTCCGTTTTCTTTTTGTGGCCACTGATTTTTTTGTTACTGTTTCTACATTAAGGAACCAAATCATCAATTTACTTTAAATTTTATAGCAAAATTGCCAGACTCAGAAAAAGAAAGGTGAAGCTCCAAAATTCTTAGGCTACAGGAGCCTCCAATCCCCTTATAAAATTTGCTGTGACTTTTATAAATCCACAGTCTGCTGGCCTTTCTATGGCTCCCTGGCAAAGTAAGAGCTTTGGAAAAGGAATCCATAGGGGAGCTCTTTGCTGGTCTGGGGAGGCATGGCCATTAGAATATGATGGCATTCTTGCAATATAATTTACACCTGCCTTTCGTGCGTTTTATTCACTGCCAATAATTATTGAATAATTACTGTGTTCTCCCACTGAGCCCTCTCTTTATATTCCCACTTCTTCCTAGGGTTTCAGTGAGATTGTTGCATTTTGAAAGTTTCTTTCTTTCTGAAAAGAAGGCAGGTGGTTTGTAATTCTTATTTTTTTGAGCCAAGCATTTAAATAGGAAAGCTTTTTTACCCAGTAGCCTGTCCTGTCTCCCTGGTTTCTGCATGCACTGTTTACTGGAGGGATAATAGGAAGTAGTTTGTCCTAGAAAGTCACTTTTGCTTAAAGACCTTAAAATTCATGTGTTTGTGACTCCCATGTTACCTATTTTCATGTAGCATCTTCCAAATTTGCTAAGCTAATTTGAATTGAGATAAATTAGATCGTTTGCAGCCCAACTTGCCTGCCAAATTCAAATTGGCACTTGAAGCACTTTATCTATGTTTGGGGGTTTGTTTGAAGACACAGCCATCAAGACTTATCTACATTGAAGGAGATCATTTTATTTTCCTGTATGGGAAAACAAGTCAATTCCTGCCATTTTTGTTTGTTCATTTGTTGCTCTGTCTTTTCTCTCTTCTGCAAAAGGTAATTCCCCAGACACCCAGTTAGTCTGTTTAGGTATCCATTCTGAGTTAAGGGAGAGTTCCATTCTCTTTGAGAAAACAAATAAGAACTTTGGAAGCAATCGTTAAATCTAAAGTGCTAAATATAATCTGGTTGCTTTACCTAGATGTGCTTCTGGCTACAAGATCATTCAGGGTGGAATATTTACTCATCATCCTTTTCTGTTAAAAACCTGTAATTAATTTTAGAAGCTTAGATTTCTGTCATTCCCCCAAAGAGTGCTTGTTTTTCATTTTAAAGTGTTTGCTGGTTTTTTGTTGCCTATGTTATGGCCACAACAAACTTCAGTAAATGACAGTGTAATAACCACATCTTTCTTGAGCCTGATTATTGATAGACCAAAAGAATGTTTTGGAGTCAAAGTCTATCAGTAATATCAGACTGCTTTGCATATTTACTCAACCTTTGAACTCACAACAGAAAGGGTGTAGCACTAGTGAGCAACCTTTGGGTAAATATGGACATTGCTTATGTTGGTGGGGTGCTGTACCACAGTAGTGCTGTGGGCAAAATGCTTTACGTTCATTTCGTAGTTAATTCTCAAAATAAGGTCTCCATGAATTTTGTTAGTTGGAAGGTGGAAAATATTATAATACTTCACTTATTTTTTATTTTTATTTAAAGAGAGAGGGACAGTGAGAGAGAAAGAATCAATTTTTAGTTTTTCACGTGATTTTCATTGCTCCAGCACTTTATTGTGTATGTGGTAGTGGGGTTTGAACCCACATGCTTGCACATGCAGGGCAAACGCCATAACCACTGAGCCACTGCTGCAGCCCAATCCTTCATTTTATAACATAGCAACTGAGCTACTTGAAATTAGTTTGGCAATCTAAGCTTTGGACATCCAGTCATCGTTTTGTTCTCAGGGCCCACTTCAGTTTAAGGAGTTTCCAAATGATTTTCTCATAAGAAAAGAGATGGTGATAAATAGAGCTATAAGAACATTTGAAACTTAATTTTGTTTTGTTGTAAATTATATATTCCTTTAAATAATATTCCTTTGTAGCACATATGTCATGTCACCCAAACACCTCTATTGTGAAAAACTCAGGTTTGGGAGAGGGCAGATTGACATTCTCTGAATGCCCCTATGTTGTGAAATGTTTGATAAAGCTGAAGTCAGCCTCCATCTATTTTTTTAGGCATTGGTCAATTTATTCATGTAATAAATTATTACTGAACATCTGCCACCTGCTAGATAGCATGCTAGTTGCTGGTAATAAAACAAATAAAGCGTAGTCCCTGCCCTTCTTAGGCACCCTCAGCAGCTGCTGAAAGTAAAATTAGAATCAAAATCTAAGAGATGAGATTAGTTATATATAGAAATGACTGACCTCAAGAAATAATTAGTGGAGGGGTGGCTGAAAAGATGTTAAAACACGTAACTGATAAACATTCATGCTTGTGTTAAATCAGAGCTATTATTTAATCCAGATGCAATGAATAGAAGATGTTGGAATAATTAACTGAATTCATGCACTCAGGTATACACACTGTGTGTACACCTTTCTCTGCCCTCTCAGATTTTATAGCACTTTATTTACCAAGTTTCTCCCTCGGATTTTTCCCACGTGGAAAGTGTCATCTCCATTCAGTGGCTTATACTAAATTGTTGGGATCATTCTTAAACCTACCTCCACCTACTCCTGGTCCTCTCACTCCCAACACATTAACCAGAAATTAAACATCCCTAATTCCAGAACACATTCAAGTCTACCCTTTTCTCACTGTATCCACAGACACTATTTTGACCTAACACCTTTATGTCTCACCTGTTCTGTATGAGATAGTCCTCATAGGTCACCCTGCTTCTTTCATTACAAATGCACACACCATCCGTTCCCAACTGAGCATTCAGAATGAACTTTTTAAAAGGCAAACCAGATGGTGCCAGGTAGCTTCCCCTTTAATGTGGAACAAAATCTAAACTGCTTTTCCTGAGCTATAATGACATACGTGATCCAGCCCCAGGCTTCCTCTCCAAGATCAGCCCCTGTAATTATAGCCCTCCAGCAGCTACCGTGGTCACTCTGCACCTCAGATTCACTGACTACCTTCCTAACCTTGACTTTTGTACAGCTGGCCCTTCTGATCATAACACAGCTGGCTTCCTCCTCATTCAGATCACAGCATAGGGTTACATCCTCCCTCTCAACATCATGTTACCACAGCTGTAATTCTCAGCTTACCTCTTATCCTAAACCGGGGGATTTCCTCTTGGTTGGAGTTATGGCTTGGATCTGAAATGTCCTCTTTAAAGCACATTGGTTGAAAGCTTGGTGCCCAATACAACATTACTGGGGAGGGGGCTTTGAGGAGGTAGTTGGATCATGAAGGCTCTTACCTCATCAATGGCTTAATCTGTTGATAGATTCATAGCTTAATGGGCTATTGGGAGGTGGTGGAAATTTTAAGGGGTGAGGCTTAGTTGGAGGAAGTAGGTCATGGGGAGCATGCCCTTGAAGGGTATCTTTTGACTCTGGTTTTTGTCTCTCTCCTTCTCCTTACTGGTTGCTATGAGGTGAGCAGCTTTGCCTCACCATATATTCCCCGCCATCATTTTTTATTTTTTGCCTTACCACAGGCCCAAAAACAGTGGAGCCAAGTGACCATGGACCAAAACCATGAGCCAAAATAAATCTTTCCTTCTTAAGTTGATCCTCTCAGGTATGGTGTGACAGTGACAAAAAGCTGATTAACAAAACTAACTTACTGGATTCTTATTTGTCACCACTTGAACCGAAGCTCCATATCTGTCTTGTCTGTCTCTGTGTCCCTGGAGCCTGGATAGAACCTGATGTGTATTCGATGCTCAATAAGTAGGTGTGGAATGAATGGATGGGCGATATTAGTAGAAAAGGAAGTGGTAGCAAGGAGCTGGAGAGAGAGGAGATAGAAAAAGATTGAGAAATTTAAAGATACGGAGAGATGTTGACAGAACTGGGGAGACAGAAATTAACTGAATTTGAGATTTAGAGTCCAAGGACAGAAAAAGAAGTCAAATACACCAGGAGCATGAAGAAGGGTTGGGGAGAGGGTGGAGAGGTGAGGATGGGGAGGCAAGCAGTAGGCAGGTCATCAAGAAATTTGAAATTCCACCAGGGGAGTTTGTACTTTAGTCTATGCAACCCAATTAAGTGTTTGAAGCTGGGGATGACAGCATCAGATTTGTGTTTCTGAAAGATCATTGTGGCAGTGGTGTAAAGAATGAATTAGAAGAGAGAAGGCAGGAGAAAAAATATGTTAACAGAAAGGAATGGTCAGGGCAGCAGCTCAAGCAATAGGGATTTGGCAAGCAAGGATTTGGCAGTGTTGTTCCAACATTGTCACAGAAGAGGCTGTAAATCTAAGAGTCTGGGCCTCCTGGTGACCAGAGAGGATGTATGTGATGGCAGCTAAAATTCGAGTCTGGGAGTTGTACGGACCTGGGTTTCACACCAAGTCTATCACCCTGTGGCTTATGGGATCTAGAGGTAATGAAGCCACAACTTCCTCTTCTATAAAGTGGGAACAGTTATTGCCAGCATGTGACTATTTGCCCTCTTCCTGTTAGGAGTGCTAAAGAGACACTAGTGCTATCATGTTATTCCATGTGTTTGTGTTTTTCTAATAAGTTACCCAGTGACCTAAATAAATTAGACCTCAACAGCCTCCACCTTCTTTTGTATTATGTTGTGACTCGGCAACAACATATCAACATATAATATTATAGTTCCATATATTTGTGGAGTACATAGTGCTATTAACATTTTTAGCATAGTGTGGAGTGACTAAATGAAGCCCATTGACATGTCTATCACCTCAATTACTTAACATATTTTGTGATAAGAACATTTGAACTTTAGTCTCAGTGATATTAAATGCACTATACTCAGTTATTAGCCATATTCACCATACTGTGATATTGATTCCCCCTCCCTAATTTTTTTAACTCATTCTTGCCTTGCTCAGGCTTTATACTCATGGATTGTTATCTCCCCTTTCTCCCTACCACCAATCTCTGGTAACCACTATTCTACCCCTGTTTCTGTGAGTTCAATTGTTTAAGAGCCCACATATACTTCTCCCTCCTTTTGGTTCTTGGAAAATCGAGAACCCTCTTTGATTATTTTTTAAGTTGGAGTTTATTTTTTTACTTTTGAACATTTTTATTTGATGTATTATACTTATTTATGGGTTCAGTGTGATACTTCAATACATGAATGTATATGTACAAATATGTATATAGTATATAATGATTGGATCACAGTAATTGGCATATCCATTACCTTAAACATTTAACATTTCTTTATGCTGGGAAGATTAAAATTATTTTTAGTATCTATCATTTGTCCATTTTAAAATTGGGTTATTGCAACATACAAATTATCATCAATCATGGTTATCTAATGATAATAGAGGACATTATAAGTTAGTTCTCCTATTCATCTATACTCTAGTGCCATCCTCTCTCCATATCCCCATTCCTCTAACTCATCCCAGCATCTAGCAATCACAACTTTACTCCTTTTCTATTTAGCTTCTGTACAGAAGTGGGAACATGCAGTAGCTCTCTTTCTGTGTCTGACTTATTTCACTTAACATAATGTCTTACAGTCCCATCCGCATTGCTGCAGAACACAGAATTTCTTTCTTTTATAGTTGAGTAATATTCCATTGTGTAATTATACATTTCCTTTATCCTTTCATTCATTGACAGACATTTAGATCTTGGCTATTACCAATAGTGTTGCTGTGGACAGGGGAGTGTGGGTATCTCTTCAGTTTCTTTCCTTGGGATACATATGCAGGAGTGGAATTGCTGGATCATATGCTAGATGCATTTCTAGTGTTTTGAGAACCTTCACGATGTTTTCCATAATGGCTGTACTAATTTATATTCCCATCAACAGTGTTGGAGAGTTTCCATTTCTCTGCACACTTGCCAGTGTTTTTTTTTTTTTGTCTTTTTAAAAAATAGCTATTCTCACTAGTGTAAGATGATAGCTCATAGTTTTTGATTTGCATTTCTCTGATTAGTGATGTTGGGCATCTTTTCATGTACTTGTTGGCCATTTGCATATCTTCTTTTGAGAAGTGTACATTCAGATCATTTGTCCATTTTAAAATTGGGTTATTTGGATATTTTTGTTTCTGCTGTTGACTTGTTTGATTTCCTTATACATTCTAAATCATTCTAAATATTAAACCCTTGTCAGATGAATAGTTTGTAAACACTTTCTCCCATTCTGCAGGTTGCTGCAGGTAGTCTTTTTAACTCTGTTGATTATCTCCTTTGCTGTACTGAAGTTTTTTTTTTGTTTGTTTGTTTTTTTGCTTTTGGTTGATGCAATCCCATTTGTCAATTTTTGTTTTTGTTGCCTGTGCTTTAGGGGCTTATCCCAAAAAAATCTTTGCTAAGACCAATGTTCTGAAGCATATCCCCTGTTTTTTTTTTTCCTATTCATTTTATAATTTTGGTCCATAATGTTTCAATCTCTGATAATGTTTGAGTTGATTTTTGTAAATGCTGAGATAGAGGTCAGTTTCATTCTTTTGCAGTATGTCTAGTTTTTCCAGTGCCACTTATTGAAGAGTCTGTCCTTTCTCTGGTGTATGATCTTGACATCTTTGTTGAAAACAATTTGGCTATATTTGTGTGGAATATTTCCAGTTCTCTTTACTGTACCACTGGTCTGTGTGTGATTTTATTCCAGTACCATGCTGTTTTGGTTCTATAGCTTTATAGTCTGTTTAGTTTATTTATTTGCAGTGCTGGTATTCAAACTAGGTGCGCACATATGCTAGGCGAGCGCTCTACCTCTAAGCTACGTCCCCAGACCTTATTGCTGTTTCCTGGGGATTTTTGTTTGTTTCTTTGTTTGTTTTTAGGTTAAATGATAGCTTTATTTGTAATTTTTTTTTGAATTGGCTTCAACTGTTTTCCATAATGATTATACTAGTTCAAATGTTCCATTTTCTCCACATCCATGTTTTCACTTGTCTTTTTCTTTTTTTTTAATTTTTTATTTTTGAACAACCTTACAAGATTTTAACAAAATAATATAAAATGTGTATAAAATGTGAATATATTCTGGATATTGCAATTATCCCCAGGAGTGCCCCCCGATTACC
Organism: Aplodontia rufa; assembly: GCA_004027875.1. Lineage (NCBI taxonomy): Eukaryota > Metazoa > Chordata > Mammalia > Rodentia > Aplodontiidae > Aplodontia > Aplodontia rufa. The sequence goes on along the minus strand of PVKS010047536.1, from coordinate 159 downwards.
TTCCCTTATCCCTCCCTTCCCCTTCCCATTATAACTCTAAAAAAGTATTAGATTGTAAAGCATTACATCTTATCTGAATTTAACTCATGTTTCTAGACCAACTTTCTCATTGTCCAGGTTCTAGTCCCCACCTCCACAGATGAGTGGAGACAATCGACC
>PVKS010047535.1:0-12771 GCA_004027875.1 Aplodontia rufa | reverse complement strand
TTGCAGCGACCTGCACAAAAGTGGAAAGTTAGGACTCCTCTGTTCCACTTTGCAAAGCACCAACCATTTAAATGTATTTGAATGAGTTGTAGAAGAGAGCTACTCTCTGGCTTTTCTTAGAGAAGGGAACACATATGACTGATTTATCCTGTACAGTGAGTGCAATGGAAAAACTTTACAAAGCTTAACAAAACCTCCCTTAGAGGCTTTTTTTTTTTTTTTTTTTTTTAAAGGGAATTGTCTCTCCCATATCACTCCCATAGACTCCCGGCATCTAACAGAGGCTGTGCCCTTTGTGCCAGTCCTTACATGATGAGCCAGCCATTGCTCAATTGTGTTCTTGTGGAGGAAGGGATAGCATTCCTTTATGATCTCCAGTTTAGATCAGCTTACCACCCAAAGCATGATATTTGATTACCCTTATTGTGTTACTTTGCATAGCTACAAATGTTATTAATGGTGTGGACTTATCTAGCCATTTAGAAAGTCCACATCCTTGCAACTTATAGTCAGTGCTGTAAAAGGTTCTGTTGCTAAGGATCCTGGTAATTGGAGCCTGCAGAGAATGGGGCAACACTTGGGGTTAAGTATGCCCTCTAAATGCAAACACCTTAAACTCTCGAATGTTCCATGAAGTGCTGGCTTGCTTCTTTCTTTCTTTCTTTCTTTCTTTTCTTTTCTTTCTTGTGCTGATTTTAATCTCTAAAGTTCAATTTCTGGGCCTGAAATTCTGATCACATTCTTCTGTTAGAATTGAGGTTTTCATTTTTTACTCTTTCCTAGCTAACATTTCCAGTGGGCAGTTCTGTCTTGGAGGACAGAAGAGGTGCTGTCATAAATCACTAGAGCAAATGGTGGAAGATTTCATATTCCTTTACCTAATCTAGCAGAGGTGGGAGGTTGCGTTGTTTCTTGATCTACAACTTGGGCTCAGTGCCCCCTAGGCTTTTTAAGTCGCTCACTGCCCCCATCAGAAAAAAGGTGTTGTGTGTATCCGAGGTATAGATTGAGCATCCTGAAGCCGAAAATCTAAACTCTGAAACGTTCCAAAATTCAAAACATCTTCATTCATACTAGGCAAGTGCTCTACCATTGACTTACATTCCCAGCCCAAAACATCAAACTTTTTTTTTTTTTTAAAGAGGGACAGAGATAGAGAGAGAATCAATTATTTTTATTTAGTTTTTCATGTGGCTTTCTTTGCTCCCAGACTGTGTTGTGTATGTGGTGCTGGGGTTTGAACTCATGTACTCACACATGTCAGGCAAGCGCCATAACCGCTGAGCCACCGCTCCAGCCCCATCCAAAACTGTTTTGAGCATCAGCATGATGCAACCTCATGTGACAATCTCAGTGTAAAATTCCCTTTAGGCTCTTTGAATAATGTGTATATGAAGCACAAAAGAATTTCATGTTTAGATTTGGGTCCCATCATTGCTGGAATTAAAGGTCTGGTTGCCGGCTGCTGAGAGACCAGTATTTGGGAGACTGGAGTTGACAGGAAGGAATCAGCAGTCTTGATAGAGGGGTGTCATCAAAGCTTGTCTTTGGGAACTCAGGGGTGGAAGGCGTTTCTGAGAGGCTTTTATGTGAAGGATGTGCAGCGGTGGTGGCTACGTGCGGAGCAGGGCCTTGGCCACCCAGGGCGTGTGACTCCTTTTCGATGGTGGGTGGATCTTGGCCTCTCCTGTGTCTTCTTTTCACACAGATACTTTTTTTTCCCAGCAACATAATTGACAGGCCTGTGTTACTTGATGCATAGAACTGAAGACTAAGGAGGAGTGTGACAAAGGTCACCAGATGTTCTGGGCTCCATAAATATAAAGAAGATCATTCAGCAGTTAATATCTTAACCTTTTAGGTAGGGCCCCTCTTTAGAAAATAGATCACGTGGCAAAAGGGAGGGACATAAAAGAATTACGGAGGGGAGGTTGCCTTGGACAGCTTCCAAAGGAGCGGTCCTGTTACACCAGCCCCAGGATATCTCATGTATATGCAGATATTGCAAAATTTTAAAAATGCAAAATCTGGGGCTGGAATGGTGGCTCAGTGGTTACTTCGCTTGCCTGGCATGCACGAACACATGAGTTCAAACCCCTGCACCAAGTACACAACAAAGTGTCAGAGCAACGAAAGTCACTTGAAAAGCTAAATAAAAATTGATTCTCTTTCACTCTCTCTCTCTGTGTCTCTCTGTCTTTAGAAGAAAAAAAAATGCAAAATGTGAAATACTTCTGGACCCAACCATTTCAGATAAGGATACTCAACCTGCATATATTTTTAATTTCTTACTATATTCATGTTCTACCTAATTTATTGTTATACATACTAAAGCATATGTAAAATTAATATAAAAATAATGTGATTTTTAAAATGCAATATTAATTGGAAGGATGTTGTATTATCCTAAACTAAAATCTCATGGTACAGCCTACACACAGGATACAGTTTATTATTAATGATTGTGAATGTAAAGCTATATTTTACATCATCTTGGTGATTTTGAATTTTTTTTTTGCTAATTTGTTTATATTTGGTTTTCTAAGGTAGCTGGTGAAGACACATACTAGGATTAGAGGTATCAGCTTTGCTGTTTTGTTGTGCTTATAGGATTAGTAGTTTTTTAAATCTCTTTTCTTTTTTCAGGCATCTTTTAAAGCTACTTGCCAATTTAGGTTTGGTAAGATTTCATAATCCATTAATCCACTCAACCAGGCGAATGCAAATGGTAGGATATCACAAATGCCAAAAGTAAAAGCCGGAACCCCTGTTCTTTCTGCGGTGCGCTGTCCCTTTTAACTGATTGGTGTCATGAGGTCATCTGTCCATAATACTGAAAACGCATGTTAAGTATTTGTAAAGCTAAATTTTTCTCCTTTTTTTTTTTTTTAAAGAGAGAGGGACAGTGTGAGAGAGAGAGAGAGAGAAAGAAAGAGAGACTCAATTTTATTTAGTTTTTCATGTGGCCTTCATTTATCTAACACTTCATGTCCCTGGTGCTGGGGTTCGAACCCGCATCCTCGTGCCTGCCAGGCAAGCACTTTAACCGCTGAGCCACTGCTCTGGCACCAATTTTGTTTCATTTTTCATTTTAAAAATAAACATAAGCTGTTCTATTATTTACTCCCTGTACTGTGGTGGAGACCATTGTCCATGGCACGCAAGTCTTCTAAGTAGACAGGGGTGTGGCCTTAGTTTTCTCATCTGTGAAAAGAGGGAGTTGGACTGGTGACTTTTAAGGGGGTCATTTGGTTTTGGTTTTGGGGAGGTATGAGATTTGTACCTGGCAGTTTGTGATACGTGCCTGTTACCTAAGGGCTTGGAAGTTGTTTCTTTTTTTCTTTTCTTTTCTTTTTCTTTTTCTTTTTTTTTTTTTTTAAGAGAGAGGGACAGTGAGAGAGACAGAGAAAGAAACAACTTTATTTAGTTTTTCACATGGCCTTAGTTGCTTTAACACTTAGTTGTGTACGTGGTGCTGGGGTTTGAACCTGGGTCCTCGTGCTTGCCAGGCAAGCACAGAAACTGCTGGAAGTTGTTTCTGCGGAGCTTTGTTCAGTAGTATGAGAGGCACATTAGGATTAGCTTTTTAAGTCAAGATTTTGGAAATATTGGTTACACCAAAACCAGGACTGTCTAATTCTTTCTCTTGACCTCTCAGCTTAAACATTACCTTCTCAGGAAAATCTTTGTCAGGGCCTGTGTAGAAAGTGTTTGTTTTTTCTCCCTCCCATGGTGTCGTGGGTATCTTTATCAATGGACATGAATCATGGTCATATATACATGTTTGCTTTATGAAGCACAGCTCTTTATTACCAAGCTTTATACTACCAAATATTGCTGATGGGTGGATTTTCCACTAAAACTGTTGAAGAATTCTGTTGAATATGAAGAACATGCACTCTAAGAAATGATTGAAGATGGTTTTCTTCCCAAGGACATAGTTTAGAATCCTTGAGGCTGGACTTGTCAGCCTGGAGCCTGGACCTCTACAAGGTGTGTAGTGGTCTTGTGGGTGGCCAGTGTGTCCATATACTCCCTGAAATTACATGTGAATTCAGGTCTAGGTGCAGTTTTATGGGGGGAAGGTTGATTGCTTTTTATCAAAAAGGTTAAAATCAAAAGGCCTTTAAGAATCAATGCTAAAGGGGAAATGTTGATTTTCAAATACAACCTTGTGTTCACCTAAATTTATGTTTATTTGCCAACCTGATTTTTATCACATTAGTGCGTTTTCAACTCCCCCCATCATTTTATGATCGTACTATGAAAATCTGTAGTAGCATTATCTGTACTGAATACACTGAACCTGTTACCTTTCTTTCCTACAAATTTAAGTACTCATAACAGTATCTTGCTTATTTATGAGTAGTAAACCTTTCCAAAGTTATTATTTGATTCTTGTTGAATATAATAAATAGCATTTTGATTCTTAGAAAAAAAGGAAATTGGGGTTTAAATTAGAATTCGGAAAGTGAAAAGAAACATGTACAGAATTGTTTTGTAAGCTTCTATACTGAGTCATCTAATTTCAGCCTCTACATAAAAGAGGCTCAGATCGCTCTCTTGAATGTCACATAGAAAGATGATTCCCTGGCTCTCCCAAGAACCTATTTCGTGGCTCCGTTGCTCTTGGGGATTCAGGAATGAGTGTATAGTGGCTGGGGATGTAGCTCAGTGGTAGAGATCTTGCTTAGCAAGCTTAAGTCCCTGAGTCCCAACACTGCAAAAGCAAAAATAAAATAAAAAAAATTAAATTAAAAAAAAAGGAGCCAGTATGGTGTATTGAAAGGTAAATGGGACTGGGACCAAGGTACCCTGAAAAGAGATGACCTAGGCTGTGTAGGCTGACCTCTCTGTGTCTGCCTCCTTATATAAATAATAAGAGTGGGTTAAGTAGCAGTACTACAAGTGTGTGTGTGTATAATAGATTATATAGTATGATACTATTTTTTTTAAGAGGGAGAGAGGAAGAGAGAGAAAAATCAATTTTTATTCATTTTTTTAAAGAGAGAGGGAGAGAGTCAGTTTTATTTAGTTTTTCATGTGGCTTTCGGTGCACACACACTTGCTTGTATAGTTGGTGCTGGGGTTTGAACCCATGTCCTCGCACGTGCCAGGCAAGCACCATAACTGCTGAGCCATCACTCCAGCCTCAATTATTTATTTATTTATTTATTAATTTTTAGGGCTGAGGACCAAACTTGGGGACTTACGCATGCTAGGCAAGCGCTCTGCCACTGAGCTAAATCCCCAACCCCTTATTTATTTTTTGATGGGACCTTCGTTGCTCTGATACTTAGTTGTTTATGCAGTGCTGGGGTTTGAATCCAGGTCCTCGTGTGTGCCAGGCAAGCGCTCCAACTGCTGAGCCACCGCTCCAGCCCCTGATAGTAATATTTTATTCCTCTCTTACATATTTATATTGTATTGTTATTATGTTCCGTTCTACTTAACCTACTGTGTTGACGTGACTGTCGGATGCAATAATACGTTTGTCCTTTATAGATTAGAAGGCATGTCAATGTGAGACTTTATTTTTCTTAATATCAAACTTATTTTTTTTCTTTTACACAGTCTATGTTACCATTTACAGTTCAGAGTAAAATCTCAAGTGAATTTGCCCTAAATCATTCATATGCACTGAAGGGATAAGACTGAAGCCACCACATGAAAACACACCAAACAGTTGGGCCAGCTAGTTAATGTCACTTTAAAATACTGACACTAACTAAAGAAAAGCATGATGACTGCATAAAGTTATAAAGGGTCAGACTCGTTCTGTACACAGGATGACTGAAGTCTCGTAGGGCAGGTCCAGAGCAGAACTCCTGGGCCGTTCCGTTTATGGTCTAGTGGAAACAGCAACTTTGACACAGTATTTGGTTTATGTGACCCTAGTGCCTGCTAGCTGAATGGTATCAGGAGAGTTGGTTAACCGTAGAGAACATGAGTTTATCAGTAAAAACAGATGAAACTACTACTGCTTTTGGAGGTTGTGTTTAGAATTACAAATAATTTATATAAAAGCTGCATGTATTCCGTGGAATCATGATCGTATGCCTGGAGTCCTGGGAAAGAGCCACGGAGGAGGGTTAGAGGGAGTATGGGTGGCGCTCATAGCAGTCCGGGAGAGGTGCCAGCCAGACTGACAAGAAAACTAGTAATGTACTGGTTATTAGTTAGGGACCTCGGAAGCATCAGCCTCAGCACTGTAGAAATGCTGTATTTGGAGATTGTTTGCTCTGAGGGGATCTCCTGTGCATGGCAGGGTGTTTCGCAGTGTCCCTAGCTGAAGTGCCAGGAACACTTCCTCTGCTGTGAAAGTAAAAAAGCCAGACTTTGCCAGAAGTTCTCTTCCTCTGTTTTAGAACTACAGCCTTACATTAAATTTTGCTGTAGTTCTGCCTAACACAACTTACAAGCAATAACCCAAAAGATTGAATTCTTTCCAAGGAATTTAACACGTCTTAGAACAACAAGAATAGGGTATTATTTTAAGCCAGGCATGGTGGTGCATGCCTGTAATTCCAGTGACTTGGGAGGCTGAGATAGGAGGGTCACAAGTTTGAGGCCAGCCTCAGCAAATTAGCAAGGCCCTACGAAACTTAGTGAGATCCTGTCTCAAAATAAAAAGGGCTGAGGATGTGGCTCAGTAATAAAGTACTCCTGGGTTCAACATACAGAGAAAGAAAGGTAAAAATGATGTAGATATCTTCTTGGCATAGAGCAGATGGGGAAACATTATGAATGTAATGAAAGAAAGATGGTTAACCTAGAATTCCACACCCAGCAAAAGTACGTTCCAGAAGCAAGGATGAAATAGCCTTTTCAGACACAAGAACTGAAAGCGTCCATTACTAGTAGACTTACATTGCAGTTAATATCAAAGGACTGTTTTAAGCCGAAGGACTGAGATACCATGTGGAAGTTTAGATCTCTTCAAGGAATGAAATGGTGCTACACAAGCAACCATATGAAATTTATTATTTAAATATCTTTATATTTGGCTTTTTAAAAATACAAATCTATTTTTTTAAAAGAGAGAGGAATAGTGAGAGAATCAGTTTTATTTAGTTTTTCATGTGGCTTTCGGTGCACACACACTTGCTTGTATACTTGGTGCTGGGGTTTGAACCCATGTCCTCGCATGTGCCAGGCAAGCACCATAACTGCTGAGCCACTGCTCCAGCCCTATAAATTTATTTATTTGGTTGTTTTTAAAGAGAGAGGGACAGAGGGAATTTTATTTAGTTTTTCATATGGTATTTGTTTTTCTGACAGTTGTGTATGTGGTGTTGGGGTCTGAACCTGCATCCTTGCGCATGCCAAGCGAGTGCTGTAATTGTGGAGCCACTGCTCCAGCCCTATAAATTTATTTTTCATAAAAATTACATGTCTAGGGATAACATGTGATGTTTTGATACTAAATGATAATTGTTTAAGTAAAAATAATAAAATGTAGTATGGAGTTTATAACAAACAGTAGCATAATATATAACAGTAATAGTATAAAGGCCTTGAGGGGGAAGGGTTGATGATCCTTTATCTGAAATGCTTGGGACCAGAAATTTGCTGATTTCAAAGTTTCTCAGATTTTGGGATATTTGCATGGACTTTACCTGTTAAGCATTCTGACTTTACTGGTTGGAGCGTGTTATATTTTGGATTTTCAGAGTAGTGATGTGCAAACAATATCATTGTAACTTTCTCCTTCGATAGATGAAAAGGAATAATATCATGTGAAGATAAACCATGATACATTAAATGTGCATATTACAAACCCTAAAGCAACTGATAAAATAACACAGAGGTATAACTAAGAAGGCGAGAAAGGACATAAATAGGAATAGAACTCATTTGGGTACTCCAAAAGAAGAGGAGAAAATAAAGCAAAGAATAGATGGGACAGATAGAAGAAAATAGCAGGATAAAAGACTTCAACCTAACGGGGTCAGTAGTACCATTGAAGGTAACTGTCAGCTGTATGCAGTGGTGCACATCTGTAGACCAAGCTACTGAGAATCCGAGCCAGGAGGATGGCTTGAGTGATGAGTTTGTGTGCGTCAAACCTGCAAAACATGGCAGAAGAGATAACTCTTCTTTTTTGGTACTGGGATTTAGCCCAGGGGCCACTTCACCACTGAGCTACATCCCCAGTCCTGTGTTCAATCCCCAGCACTGGGGGGAAAAAGTTTAAGCAAATTGATCTCCTAAAAGAGTTGATAAATTATTGCCTGGCCTTCACAAACACTCTCCCATTTATCTGGGATAAGCGTATAAGGTAGGTATTGTTACTTTGAGTATTGGAAGTGAGATCAAGAGAGGTCAAATACCCAGTACTGTACAGGAACAGTACTTAAGGCTGGCAGAAAGGCACCTGCTTTGTGAAAACTCTGATTTATGCTGTACCATCTGCCTCTCTGAGGCATATTGTGTTAGTTGGTTTTGTGTCACTGTGATTAAAATAACCCAACAAGAGCAACTCGGGAAAAGAAAAATGTATTTTCATGGTTCCGGGGGTTTAGTGCAAGGTTGGCAGAGGCTGTTGCTCTGGGACCAGAGTGAGGCAGGACATCATAGCCAAAGGGCATGGCAGAGGAAAGCTGTCACCTCGTGGCAGCCAGGAAGCAGAGACGGGGAAGGGGCTGCAGAGCAGGTGAACCCTTCCAGGGAGCATCTGCAGTGACTCACTTTACGCCACACCTCACCTGCCTAGTTACCACCCAGTCCATTCACGTTGGCAAGGACTGATGAAGTTACAGCTCTCAAATTCATTTCACCTTTGAACATTCCTGCATGAACACAGAAGCTTTTTGGGGACACCCCATAACCAAACCATAATATTCTGCCCCTGGCTCCCAAAAGTTCATGTGCATTTCACATTGCAAGATGCATTTAGTCCATGTCCAAACCTCCCATAGCATTGACAGTCGTAACGTTGCTCAGAAGTCCAAGGCCACAGCCTTAACCAAGGCTCGAGCAAGCTCTTGCCTGTAAGCCCCTGTAAAGATCAAAAGGAAGTCATCTGCTTTCAGTGCACAGTGGGGCAGAGTGAACATTTCCATTCTAAAAGGGAGAAACTGGGGCTGGAGTGGTGGCTCAGTGGTTACAGCGCTTACCCGGTATGCGCTAGAACGTGGGTTCAAACCCCAGCACCCACATACACAACAAAGTGTCAGAGCAATGAAGGCCACATGAAAAACTAAATAAAGATTGATTCTCTCTCCTTTCTCACTGTCCCTCTCATAAAAAAAAAAAAAAAAAAGGAGAAATAGAGGCATAGGAAGAAGGGACGGGGCCAAAGCAAGACCTAAACCCAGCATGCAGGCCTTTTACGTAGCAGTCCCCAGCATCTGGGGCACGTGTGATGAGGTGTGATTTCTGAGGGCTTGAGCAGTCCTGACCCTTCAGCCTTGCTGGCAGTAGTCACGTGGCCTCTCTAGAAGCCTGGCTCTCTCTGCAGTCAGCAGCTTGTCTCTGCAGATGGTCCATGATACTGGTACCTCTTAATTCCTGGGGTCCCCGTTCCAACTTTGGCCTCACCTTTGCAGCCTGCAGGGATTCCTATTCTGCAACACTTTGCCTGGCTGGTACCGAAAACTCGGTCCTTGTCCCCAGTGCCAATGCAGTAACTAGGACATAGCTTTGAGATAAAGGAAAAGAAGTTTTATTGCTTTGCTGGCAAAGGAGAAACACAGGGGACTCCTGTCGTGGAGGCTGTTTCTCTCCAACAAGGGGAACTGGGTATTTTAAGAGGTGATTCAAAGGCTGTGTTCCACTCCATGTGTTCTCTGTGTGGAGTTATAATTGTTAATATAAATTGTTAATTTGGGAGATGGTAATTTCCGAGATCTTGTGGTGCCATCTCTGATCTGAAGTACTTTGTTCCTGTGGCAGGTACGTGCTTAAGGACAGATAACTTCGAAGTCTGGGGAAGGAAGTTAATCCTATTTCTCCTGAGATGAGGGAAAGGGGAGGGGTGAGAAAGAAGCACGTCCACTTAAGAAACTAAGTTGCAGTAGCAGAGCAGCAAGGGCTACGTTCAAAGCATAAAGTGACTGCTGTTAACACTGTGACCAGAATACGCAACAAGAACAATTTAGGGAAGGAAAAGTTTATTTTGGATCATGGTTCCAAAGGTTTAATACAAGGTTGGTAGAATCGGTTGCTCTGGGCCCAAAGTGAGGCAGGACATCATGGCCGAAAGGCATGGCAGAGGAAAACTGTCATCCTTTGGCAGCCAGGAAGTGGAGGTGGGGAGAGGCTACAGGGTCAGGGCCACAGCCCCAGTGAGTCACCTCCAACCACACCTCACCAGCCTAAAGTTACCACCCAGGGAGTCCATTCACCCTAGGATGGATTGATTAGGTTATAGCTCTCAATTTCCAATCATTTCACCTCTGAACATTCCTATATTAACACAGGAGCGTTTAGAGGGGACACCTCATATCCAAACCATAACACACTTTCTCAATATTCTCTTTGGAACTTAATGATACATTGTGTATTTTTCTTTAATCCTCTGTGGCAATGATAAAGTTAGGTGTATAATATTTGTATATCTCAAAATTTAGGTGTGCAAGAAGCATTTATCTTTTCTCTTTTTAAGAGGAAGAGAGAGGATCAATTCTATTTAGATTTTCATATTGTTTTTCCAACACATACTTGGAACTGTATGTGTTCAAACCCGGGTTCAAACCCGGGTCCTCGCACGTGCCAGGCAAGTACTATACCACTGAGCCACGACTCCAGCCCCTATCTGTCTTTTCTCTTTTTTGTGGCACTGTAATTCCATCAGGTCCCCTTATAGTGGAAGCCTTCCCCAGGGTAAAGCTCAGGCACTGTTGGCTAAATTCAGTTGCATTCCTTGGGTGGCATCTTGACACAGTTATCAGTGCAGAGTTAGCTGCTGCTGCTGTTAGACTGGCCCCTGCTGAGACTTTGGTTTCTGTCCACTCCCTGGGTGTGTGAACCTTCGTGCTCACATCACGTGGCAGAGGAAAGCTGTCGTCTTGGCTTTTACTAGTAGAATGGCGGAGGGCAGGGGTTGAGGTTGTAAAATAGTAAGTTACTATTTTGCAGTTTTACTTGAGATAATAGTCTGTTCCTCCCCAACTCCCACTTCTCTCTTGAACACCTTCTGGATCATGTGAGTGTGCAGAGACCCCTGCCTCCTCCTAACCTCCAAAATTCTTTGGGTTCAGATTACACCAGATAGACACCACTTAGAGATTTTTCTGCTGAAGTTTACTGATTACACGCATATTAAATTGCTGTTTAGGTTACTAGTTTTTTTTTCTTATATCTTCCTTACTAGTTTGTAAGCTCCTGGAATGCCTACAGCAAAAATAAAAATTCTTGAAGCTCTATATAGTGCTTATTGTAGGGCTGGGTGCTTATGAATTCCTTAATCTTAATAAATATTGGCTGATGCTCTGGAAAGCAGTGTGGAGAATCCTCAAAAAATTAGGGATGCATTGTCAAATATTTTGAAGAATAATAAGGGATCATAGGAAGGGAGGAGAAAGGGAAATGTTGGAACTGAGATAAAGCAAGGTACATTCCAAGCATTTATAAATGTCACTGTATATACTACAGCCATATATATATAAAATGTTCTTCATAGGTGTAAGAATTATGCCACTGTATTTGGGTTTTTTAGGAACAATATAGGCCCCAGAAGAAGGGCAAGGGATCAGGGTACAGGAAGAGGGAGGTAGAGGGTTGTGTAGGGGGATACTGAACAAATTTTATTGCTGAATTGTGTTCATATAGGAATATGTGACAACTAATCCCAACATTATGTAAAACTATAATGCACCAATAAAAATATATTCAAAAAGTAAATAAATGGTCATTGTAGCGAGAAAAAAAAAAAAAAAAGAACCCAGTGGTAAAGTGCCCCTGGGTTCAATCCCCACCACATGATCCAGCTGTCCCGCTTCTGGATATTTTATCAGAGGACTTGGAATCAGCACATTACAGTGATACAGCAAAATCCATGTTCATAGCAGCTCAATTTACAATAGCTAAATTGTGGAACCAACCCAGATGCCCCTCACTGGATGAATAGATCCAAAAACTGTGGTGTATATATATACAGTGGAGTTCTGTTCAGCTATTAGAAACAATGATATTGCAACCTTTGGAGGTAAATGGATGGCAATGGGAGAAATCATGCTGAGCAAAGTTAGCCAAATCCAGAGAGTCAATGTTCGAATGTTTTCACTCATTTGTGGAGGCTGGAGCTAAATCCAGGCCTGTGTGAAAGGTAGTTAACCTCATGTATTAGACCCAGCAAAGGTGTAGCAACACATAATCTAGGGCAACCATAGATATGTAAGGGGAATAGAGAGGGATCTAGGGAGACAATCAACAATGTAGCATACTCTTTACCCCACTGAGAATCCAAATAATACTTAGGCGGTTATTTAATTCTGGAATATTCACAACCTAAGCTTTTGTATTATTTGTAGGGGTAAAATATAGAAAATTCAAGAGACTTGGGTGTGGTCAATGTGGGGGTAATTCTGGTTTAAGAATATATGGATATCCTATTGTTACTTTTATGCATTTATAATTGTACAATAACTGAACTCCTTAATAAAAATACTCATTAAAAATAAACATTGGCTTAATTAATAAGTGAATGAATTTAAACTCATTTTTTTAGGTGGTACTGGGGATTGAACCCAGGTGTGTTCTACCACTGAGCATCCCCAGCCCTTTTTATTTTATTTTGATACAGGGTTTTGGCCAAACTGGCCTCAA
>PVKS010047534.1:0-12788 GCA_004027875.1 Aplodontia rufa | reverse complement strand
GCTGATTCTAAGTCCCCTGGAAAGATACCCAGGAGTGGAATAGCAGGGTCGTATGGTGGAGTCATCCCTAATTTCTTAAGGATTCTCCATACTGCTTTCCAGAGGGGCTGTACCAGTCTGCAGCTCCACCAACAGTGTGTTAGTGTGCCTATCTCTCCACAGTCCCTCCAGCATCTATTGTTGTTTATTTTCTTCATCTATGTCATTCTGACTGGCGTAATGTGATATCTTAATGTGGTTTTCATTTGCATTTCTCTGATTACTAATGATTTAGAGCACTTTCTCATGTATTCATTGGCTTGATCAATGTCCTCTGGTGAGACTGACTCTCTCTTTGCACCTGCGTCCACCTCATCAGAGCCAATCGTGCAGACTGTGCACCTGAGCTCCTCCAATTAGAGGGAAGGGCAGTATTGGGTCAGGTCGGAATTAAAACCCATCATTTCCTTGCTGAGGGCCTTTTTCTTTGGCCAGCCTTTCGGTTGAAGTAAAATTTCTGCCTTGCTCACCCACACTTGACCACGTGTTTGACTTCATTTATAACAGTGTTATAAAGTGAACTGTTCCCATTAGGATTTATGTTTTGATGTGTTGTTTGAGAATCCCAAACGACTTAACCAAATACAGGTTTGCTTTTCTCACCTAGTGGAGAGAGTCAGAAGCTGGACATGGACAGTGTTAGTTCAATGGGGCTGATTTCCAGCTCTCTGGAATCTTCTTACTCTTTCCATGATGGTCAAAAGATAGTGTCAGCTCCAATCACAGTGATGTCGTGTTGGAAGGATGGGGAGGGAAGGAAGACTGGAAAGATCACAGTCAGATGAATCAGCACTGTACCACCCTCATCTTTGTATCCTTATTGAAAAACATTTAGCAGCTGTATTGAAGTACAACCAACATGCTATAAACCACATAATTGGATAAACTGACTGCCATCACTGCAGTCAAAATAATAAACAGATCCATCATTCTAGAAGTTTTCTTGAGTACATTTGGTTATCAGAAACTCAATAGGAAAGAATTTTAGACAAAAAGGAGACTTTATTTCGACAGTTTGCAAAGTGGGGAGAAAGGAATTGGCCTCTCAAGGGACAAAGAGAGGTTATTATGTAGAGTTCCCACCAGCTCAGGATTCCATTCCTGTCATTTGCCATGCAAATGAGGGAGGTAAGTGCATGGCTTGAAGTTCCCAGTGCTGATTGATTGACACTTAAATTTGACTGCAGGTCACACCTCATTGACAAGTCTGGATAGTGAAAGACTTTCTGAAGGCTGGCATATCTTGGCAGTTGGAAGAGGATCATGTCTGGGCAAGTTCTATTTGTGATTCTTCCAGGAACTCAGAGTAGTGCATGACCCTAGTTAGTAAATAACTCCCAGGTTCCATTTTGAATTTAGTCCCAATTAACCACTTTGGACCCTTCTTGGAGATTCAGCTTTTCTTAAAATCCACAATTTGTGGGCTCGAGTGGTGGCTAAGCTGTTGGAGCACCTGCCTGGCAAGTGTAATGGACCCCGGTTCAAACCCCAGCATCACATACACAATTAGTGTTGGACAAACAAAGGCCGGATGGAAAAACAAATAAAATTGACTCTCTCACTCTTTTTAAAAAATTTCTACAATTTGCATCCTTGCCTTTTGTGATGCACTCCCCATCCCACCTCTAATTTGCCTAATGTTACCTACATGTTTCCTAGAATTTTATATTAAGGTACTTTTTTTGGGGTTTGGTATCTTTTACTCAGCATAATTTTCTGACGTTTGTCTATGGTGTGGCATGAATAAATAGTTCATTTCTTTTTATTGCCAAGTAGTGTTCTGTTGTATGGATATACCACTTAGTTTATCCATTCACCCATTGATGGACATGTGGAATTTACAAGGATAAATTGCAGCCCACATCCTCTCTCCTCCAATCTCAAGCTGGTGCTTTTTTGCCACACCTGGCCACACCCAGCCCAGGTTCAGAGAAGCTAAAGGAGGAGATATGATGGGAGCCTTTCTTTTTCTTTTTTTGGTAGCAGGGATTGAACTCAGGGGTGCTTAACCACTGAGTCACATCTTCAGCCTCTTTTTATTTATTTTTTTTAATTTTGAGATAGGGTCTCACTAAGTTGCTCAGATCTTTGTTAAATTGCTGAGGTTTGCTTTGAACTTCCGATCCTCCTGCCTCAGCCTCCCAAGCCACTGGAATTACAGGCTGTGCCACCGCACCCTTCCAGGAGCTACAGGATCTTTAAGCCAGCTTTTGTCCTTTTGACAGTAGATCAGTAAGAATATTTGTGCTCTGAGCAAGTGGGTATCTTAGACTGATCTTACACATGTGATTGCTACTGCTTCATATCCCCCTTAGCAAATCTCATGTGGATTTTTCAGCTGATCATCCTTGCTTGGACCATGCAAAGAAGGCAACTCTTGGAAATGTAGTTTCAGCTTAGCTAGTTGACACAGCATAAAACCACCACATGGGTCAAGTGTCCATGGCATTCAGGAGCTCCACAGAAGACTCCAGCTCCCGACCCGGACATAAGCCCTCATTTTCCTTCCAAATGAGAAGAAGACTAGGAGATCACGAGCACAGTATCCCCAGTTCCCATTTCCCATGTCGGTTAGGGGCATTATTCCTGCTTAAATTATTGATTGCCAGAGACCCACACCTCCACTCCCAGAATGAAATTAGCTTGCTCCCAAGCATACAATATTTTCAAAAACAGTATCCTAGGTAGAAATTTAAAAAGAATGAGACCAAACTAAGAGTGATTGATTTTCTCCATGACTTATCTTTTCATTTTGCATGTATTTTTCTAGGCAGATGTTTTTGATATTGATACAGTAAAATGTACCCATCTTTTATGTCTTCCAGATCATAATTAGAACTTTCTCCTTTCAAGGTTATAAAAGAATTCTTTCATTTTTTGGACAGTTATAAAGGTTTCATGTTTTATATTTGGCATTTGCCTCCAGTCCCCTGGCCCCACCGCATGTGTTGTAACGTATGGACCCATCATTGTGTCTTTTATCTATCCTGATGACAAACTGGTTGTCCATTCCTATAAGACACGGCCTGCCATTCAGTAAATAACTCCGTCCTTTTTTTTTTTTCCCTTTTGGTATTGGGTTTGAACTCCCGGGCGCTTTACCACTGAGCTACATCCCCAGTCCTTTTTATTTATTTATTTATTTTTGGATAGGGTCTTGTTAAATTGCTTAGGGCCTAAATTGCTAAGGCTGGCCTCGAACTTGTGATGCTCCTGATTCAACCTCTCTAATTGCTGGAATTGCTGGTATTTATTTATTTTTATTTATTATTATTATTTATTATTATCAATCTCCTGCTCCAATCAATCCTCCAGCCTTGTCAATTTTACCTCCCAAATAGGTTTCTCTTCTAAACCCTTCGTGCAATTCCTACTGCCTCATTTCTTCTGTCTCATCCTTTCGCTCCTGGCTTGCATCATCCGACCTCTTTTTGCCAGATCAGTCAGTGGTCTCATTTCCTTGCTTCCTTCCCTCTTAGTTTTTCTAGAGGATTTCTCCGCCGCCTCTTTCTAAAATCTGGTCCTTCCCTCCTTTACGCCTTTCGGTAGCTTTCCACATGCTGATCCACAATTCCGGGGTCAGCGCGGCTCTCCGGGCTCCGCTGGTGTGAAAATGCCTCCAAAACTTTTGCACTCGCTGGGCTCGACGAGCTTCCTCTTGCAGAAACACCTTTCCAAACCGAGTGCCCCAGCCGGTTTCTCCAGGGAGCCTTCCCCAAGCAACCTCACCCCGCGCCAGTTTCCCGGGGTCTACGACACTCTTGGGAACCCACACTGCCCAGTACTCCCTCTCTCCCCCTTCGCACCCACGCGTGGCACAAAGCCCTGGCTGCGCAGAACTGACACGTGTTGATCGACCCTCGAGAGAGGCGCGGGGCGTCTCCGAGTCCTCCTCCCCGCGGGGAAGCAGGTGCAGAGGACCTGGTCACCGAGGGCCTAGTGCCGACGACGAGTCCTGCAGGAGAAGCCGCCGGCTGTCCAGCGGCGCGGGGACGAGCGACTATCGAGACGCACCTCCGAGACCTCCGAGAGTCCTAGAGGGGAAACGGAAGGGGCCCTTTCCGTGCGCACCTGTCTGACAGCGTTCTCCACTCACTTCCGGTCCGCCGTGGGGGACAGGCGAACCCGGTGCTGGTGCGGGGCGGTGCGTGAGCCCGAACAGGGTCGGGACCGGGTCGCGGCGGGCGGCGGGCGGCGGGGCCGGGCTGGGCTGCGGCGCGGAGGCCCCGAGGGTCGGGATCCGCACGGCTGCGCCGCGGAGGGCTCAGGTAGGAGCGAGGCTGACCCCGTCCTCCCAGGCTTGGCCTAACGCAGGTCATCCGCGAAGCCGAAGCGGTCTGGAAGCAACGCAGAACTCCTGGGAAAGCGAAAGTGGTTAGCGTAGGATGTAGAACAGCGAGGCACGTTCCGTCTGCTGACCCAGAAAAGAAAGGTGAACGAGGCCCTCTCTTGGCCATGGGGATCAGGTAGACGGAGACACTGGTAAACGCAGGTATCTGTAAAGCAGAAAATGCATGGATGGAGTGAACAAATGCAATAGCTAGAAAGTCGTAAAAGAAATTCGATGCAGCAGAGGAAATGCATACTTTAGCCTGAAAAGGTAAAAACGTTTTAAGGTTGGTAGTTAACCGCACAAACGCGCAGTGTGATATTTAGCAGAGAGTAGGGGCGTGGCTCCTGCTAGTTGCTGCTTTTCTGCGCCAGTCTGGTTGAACGACCTCTTTTCTAACAAACCGAGATCCTTCCCTGCTCCTTTGGACTTGGAAAAACGTCTCCCTAGCCTACAGCCTCCAGTCTTGCCCTGTAGTAGGGCTCATCCTCAGTGCGCTACAAGTTTCTTCTTTTTCAGGAGTACTTGGACTTATATTAATCTCTCTCCCTCTTTTAGTCCCCATCTATACCAAGTGTTTGGAGGAGGCAGACCTTGGCTTACATGTTGCTCAGTTGTTGCAGTCTTTAGGCCGAGCACACCATCACATCCAAGCCACTAGCAAATTTGTAAATTTTAACTCCAGAATGTTTTGATTTTTTTTTCTTTTGACACCGTCCTGACCTAAAGCCTCTGTCATTTTTGCTTGAACCTCCTGAAGTACCACTTCCCTTTTTGTCCCCTCTAATCTGTTCTCTGTTGATACACAGGCAATACGACTATTCTGAAATATGTAACTCCCCACTAAACTATTCTTAGTTTACCAGGCCCTGGGGAATCTGATTTCTGCCTGGCTCTGGGAGCTCTCCTCATGCAGCTGTGCCCCCTATTTGCTAGGCTGAAGTCACACTGAACTTTGGCTTGCTCTTGTAAATGCAGAGTTATTTCTAGCCTGGAATGCACTTTGAGTGACTGGCTCACTTTCATCCTTTCGTCGCAGCTTAAGTATCACATGTTAAGAAAAGCTGATTTCTAGCGAGTCACACAACTGGAAGGGGCCTTTCTCTGTTGCTCTGTGTGTGTTCCAAGGATCAGTGTAATTAGAGCCTGAGCATATGTGGCACTTTGACATTCTTAGCTGGGAAGTGCTGGATAAGCGTAAAATTTTATAACTGCAATAGAATCCAAACAAGCAGCATTGTAATAAACGATCTTGCTGTTGATATTGGAAAAAAAACACAAAAAACCAAAACCTTCTTCAAGTCCACTGACCCAAGAGAGTAGCTTACTTATTCCCTTTCTAGAAGTTGTCCCCACCTCCAATTTTTATTTATTTTCTTCATTTGATATTTTCTGTTGCTGCATTAGTATCAGTTTCAATAAGACAAGGTCCTTGTCTTTTTCTAGTTTCTGCATACCTGGGAAGGTATGTTCACAGGCACACAGAATCATGTATTGCTTAGTCATGGAGACACATCCTGAGAAATGCATTGTTGTGTGACATCGTAGGCTGTGCACTTAGCTTAAAACCTGGACATGACCTTGTGATACAATCAAGCAATGTGGGAAACACGAGATGTACAAGGCTGCTGTGGCAGAACACAGCATACTGTTTTATAGTAAATTTTTCTTATTTTAATAGAAGGAGTACTCTGAACACAACGAGTAAGAGTATAGTATAGTAGGGGTTGGGGATTTAGCTCAGTGGCAGAGCGCTTGCCTAGCATGCGCAAGGCCCCGTGTTCAGGCCTCAGCCCTGGAAAAAAAATAGTATAGTAGATACATGTGCTAATAACAGTCATTTATTAGTATTAGTAAGGAGGCTATGCTGTTACTAGACAATAAAAAATTTTCAGGTCTATTATAATGTTGGGACCACTGTCATATATGTGGTATGTGACCGTGTGTGTGTGTGTGTGTGTGTGTGTGTGTGTATCTTGAGTGTATGTTTCCTATTATACTGAAAAAGTGGGCCCTAGTGACTAACCTAATTATAATCCATTTTATATTTTCCCCTGATTGTTGTGTTCTGCCGAATGCGATCTTAAGCTACTTTTGGGTATAAGCTAAATCTTACATATTTTCTATTTATTCTATGTACCTAATAGGTGCAAATAGTTTAATTGACTATTGGGACATATGGTCAGCCTTTTGAAAATGCATCATAGCAGGTCATTACCATAATCTTCAGCAAAATATTGTAGATGTAGACACAGCTGGGATGGTCTGATCTGACCTTTCATGTGTCTTGTGTCCTCAAAAAAGGGTCATTTATGCTGTCATTCTCAGTCTTCTGAGAGGGAGTGTGAAGATGCTTAAAGAGTGTCCAGGGATGGCAGAAGATCCTCAGCAGCAAATGGGTGTTCCTGTGGTGAAACTGGAGAAAGAGTTGCCATGGGGCAGGGGAAGGGAAGACTCTAGTCCTGAGACTTTTCGTTTGAGGTTTCGGCAGTTCCGCTACCAGGAGGCAGCAGGTCCCCAGGAAGCCCTCAGGGAGCTCCAAGAGCTCTGTCGCCGGTGGCTGAGGCCTGAGCTGCATACCAAAGAGCAGATCCTGGAGCTGCTGGTGCTGGAGCAGTTCCTGACCATCCTGCCCCGGGAGTTCTATGCCTGGATCCGGGAGCATGGCCTGGAGAGTGGCAAGGCTTTGGTGACCATGGTGGAGGACTTGACAGAGAGCACGCTGGAGGCCAAGGCGGTGGGTGAGAAGAGGGTAATCCAGATCTTCTGCTGTTGCAATGGGAAGGGGGTTCTAAAGAACTGAGATGTTGGAGGAGGTAGTGGAGTGGGTGAGGTGTAGAGTCTCTCCTCTGCGCCAGAGATTCCATGAGCAACTTTTTGGAGAGCAGTGGGTTTTTCAGCCAAAAGAGTTATTCCCAGGAAGATGCTGGTGTGCAAAAGGGCCTGATGCCCCTGCATGGGTATCAGGGCAGAGGCCTGGCCCTGTTTCCTTTGCAAGCTTCAAGCCCTGAGCAGTTGTGCTTGTTTTAGGGTCCCCAGCCATGCCTTGGGGGAGATGCCTGTGGGAGTGCAGGGAACCCACATGGTGAATATTCTTCCTAAGAGTTGTGCATATCTGTGCCGTCTCTGTGTTGGCCACATCAGCTCATAGGGCTCCTAGGTTGATTCTGTGGTGCTGTTCTGATGACACCAAGTGACCCTACACCGCAAATGCTCTCCTTGGACTCTGGCCATGGTGCTGTCACTGGTGTGTCACTGACTGATGACTGGGAAAGGTGGGCAACTCTCAGTCAATCTGTAGCTCAGCCTCCTTCCCACACTGCCATCACCCCTCACTTCCTGTCTTCTAGTACACTTCTGAGAGGTTTGCTTTCTGCTTCCAACAGGAGTTTAAAAGTGGACCAGGAAGGGCTTTGTTTTTGTGAGTGTGTATCAGTGTAAGTCCTCCCGGTTATCCTTGCTGTTTATAGAGCAGCTATTTTTACTAGTTAGTTAGTTCACTGCAGTGTTTGAACTTTGCAATTTTAAAATTTTCGCTTCTGCAACTGGGCAATTTGTTTTCTAATAGTGAGTGTATTGTGCTAAAGTTCTCAGCAGGATATGTATTTGGACTCTCTGTGATAGTATTCTTAGAAAATTTGATTGGAATCAAGGCAGGAAGAGGAACCCTTGTCAAATAGCATGTACAGAGGCAAATTGCTCAGGGCTGGATGAAGGGAGCGTAGCTTTCTTTTCACCTCCTTACTGATATCGGGGGAAGAGCTTAGCTGACTTTTCCTTCATTTTCCCTGAAGCTGGAATGGTTAGCCTTTTAGGTTTTATTATTTTTTATTATTATTATTTTTGGTACCAGGGATTGAACCAAGGGGTGCTTAATCACAGAGCCACACACCTAGCCCTTTTTATTATTTTTTAAAAATTTGAGATGGGTTCTGCCTAGGTTCCTTAGGGCCTCACTAAGTTGCTGAGGCTGGCTTTGAACTTTTGATCCTCCTGCCTCAGCCTCCTGAGCTGCTGGGATTACAGGCGTGTGCCACTGTGCTTGAATAATTTTTATGTTTTAATTCAACTCTATTCATAACAGCCTTGACCAAGCCTCATTCTAATTGGTATTGGGAATTTTTCTCAGGTTCCATGCCATATGCAGGGAGAAGAGCAAAAGGCAGCCCTTGGCAGAGGTGCTTGGGAGCCAAGTGTCCACCTGGGGCCAGTGGAGGTCAAGCCTGAGTGGGGAATGCCCCATGGGGAAGGAATTCAAATCCTAGACCAAAGAATGGAAGAACAGCTGAGCCAGGACCCTGGAGATGGGACGCAGGCCTTCCAAGAACAGGGTAAGATACAGACAGCAAGGATGGAAGGGCACACCCTGCTCTGCGATCAACCCCCACCATGCTTGTCCTCCAGAAACCCAGCAGTAGGTTCCTGGCTACTTCCTTGACCTCAGTAGGAAACAAATGAAATTGCGTTCTCTGCCTTGACTCTGGTTTCTGGGGGGCATGTCTGAAATCATGTTCTGTTATTGTTTCCACTCCCTTCCTTCCTCATGTGCAGCTGACATGTGGCAATACTTATTACGAGTAAAGATAAACCACACCCATCAGAGTAATATGTGACCTTTTTTTTTTTGTTACTGAATCTCAGAGGAGTTGTCCCTGAGTGTGACCAGGGAGCATGACAGGGCTGGGACTGTCCTTCACCACTGGAGACAGGGCAGGGGACCCTCAGATGCACATTCGTGGGTCACTGTGGCACAAGTCAGTTTTCTCTGGAGTCTGCAGGTTTCTGAGGTTCTGTGCCTTGGGTGGGGAACTCCTCTGAAAGGGCTGCTTGACAACAGTGCTGATCTTTCTCTGCTTTTTGTCTCCCTCAGCACTCCCTCTTCTTCAGGTGGGTCCAGGCCTCCCTCCAATGAGCACCAGAGACCAAGAGATGGCAGCTGGGTTTCTTTCAGTGGGAACACAGGTGAGCCATGAGTCTACCCTTTCGGAGATCCTGATGCTGCTTTGAGCAATGTTTACTCTCCCTGAGGCTTCATAGCATAGCAGAACACTGTCCGCAAAGTTGAATTATTCTGCCATTGTCCCCAGTTGTTAATTTGCTATGAGTCTTATATCTGGACCTCAAACCATGGATTAATGTGTTGATATTTCTCTTATCATGAGGAGAAAGACATTGAGGGAATCCTTGTAGATGTGTCTCTGCTGCAGTGGGTGCCCCAGAGATAGATGCCTTTTTGGGCGCTTCCGCTGCTGCTGATCTGGAGAACTCAGTGGGAAGACAGCTGGCTCAGGGTGCGGCTCCTGGGGCACCCAGCATTGCCTTTTGGTCTGCATTTGCCACCCCAGGAGTGGGAGTCCTGTTAATTGAAAACCTGCTGCACACAAGGGTTAACGAGGGCATGGATGGGGTGTTCTCTCTCCATTTGAAATTCCTTATGCAGGGTGCTAAGTCTGATCAAGGACTTGGAATTTACAGTGGGGCACTTTTCTGAAGGGGGTGAGTCTTAAAGACTTCTTCGAAGAAGTAAAGGAATTATTTGGCAGGAAAAAAAGAAGCAAGTCATGTCTTACATAGCTAAAGCCATATTTGGGCATATGTGGATTGCAGGGATGAGGAACGACATCAGTGTTTTTCCATTTGGTCAGACCCTCCCCTTCTGCCATCTCTTTTCCTTCATCTCCCCTGAGGCCAGAATGGTTCTTTTAGGTTTTATTTCTGAAAATAAAACCTGAGCCACCACATCCCCAGCCCTTTTTATTATTTTTTTAAATTTTGAGATAGGGTCTCCTTAGTTTGTGTAGGGCCTTGCTAAGTTACTGAGGCTCAATTTGAACTTTTTGTGATCCTCCTGCCTCAGCCTCCTGAGCCAATGTAGAGTCATTCACATGGTGTAGTGAATGAGAAAATGAGGACCAATTTTTTTTTTTAATATGGTATCATTCTTAAGCTGGGGCTTGAGAGGATGTATGACAGCTCCCAGGTTCTGTGATCCTGAGGAGTGAGTGCAGGTAACTGTGAGTGGGCACAGGATGCAGAGTTGTTGGGGCAAACAGCTGTTGAAGCAGAGACTCAAAAGTCAGTCCCTTTTTCATTAAATTGCCAGGGCGTGGGTGGTTCAGCTCTCAGAGCATCTAGGGGCTGGTTTCCTTCTGTCTTCTTGGTCTGCTTAGTCCTTGTGTTGTCCCCTCTGTTCTCCATCTGTTGTTTCAGGGGTTGGGGCCTTTTAAAGACATGGCCCTGGCTTTCCCTGAGGAAGAGTGGAGGCATGTGACCCCAGCCCAGATTGACTGCTTTGGGGAATATGTGGAACCACAGGACTGTGGGGTCTCTCCAGGTAAGACTGTGTCTCCACCCTACAGTGAGAAACTGAGGAGTTTTGAAAGCTACAGATCAGGGTTTTCAATCATAGCCCTGGTGCTGCTGAAAAAGGAAGGGTACTTCATGGCAGGCGAGGAAGGAACTTGGTCCACCTTGTAAGAGCTGACTTGGTGTATTCCTGTGTCAAGAGGAGCCAGACAATGAAGCAGGAAAATATGAGGGAGCTATTCTGGCTTAATGAGGCAGGTTGGTCATTAGGATCCCTACACATCTATGTGTGTTTCCCTGGCTGCCTTGAGAACAAGAGGAAAACAGCAGAAGAGGAGCACCTGACCTTACTCATTAAGCAGATATTTATTGAGCACTCCCTAAGGGCAGGCCCCATATAGTAGCTTTGTATTGGGGCAGGAAGTGGCCTGGATTAATATACAGGAAAGAGTTGGAGCATTCTGTGTGTGTGTGTGTATGTGCAGTAAGGATTTACAAATGGGACAGGTTGGTGTGGGGTTGTGTCACAGAGGGAGCAGACCCTTGCTGGACCTGCCTCAGGTAGTGGCTGGGTTTGGCCTGTGGTTGCACTGGGAGGGCTTGGCCTGCCTTAGCCTCACGTGTAAGATAGGGGAGGAGGAAGGAGCAGGAGTGAGGCCATCACTGGATCCAGGCTGCCCCTTTGGTTCATAAGTCCCTGAGGCTGACATTAGCCTATGCCCCACCTGAGAGTTTCAGGTAGTATCTGTTTAGGCCCTATTGAGCACAGTCCTGGTCATGGACTCCACCTGCAGATTGGGTGTGTAACGGGGTAGGCAGGAAGCCTCTCAGGACCTGTAGAGAGGGTCAAGTAGGGAGGGTCTGCTAGGCCCACACAGCCCCCAGGGCAGACAGTCAAAACACTGGGGGGCCTGGAGCCGCTCCTCCAGACTGTGCTCCCTGTTCTACTCTGTATCTGGTGGTTTTGGATTCACTGTTCATGAAGCGATTTCCTGTACTGTCCTCAGGGAGGTTTCAAAATGGTGGTGCCACCCTGCTTCTTTGTGAGATCAGATTCAGGGGATTCTAATTAATGTGTATTAAAGCCGTCCATCGATTCCTGCCGCTGCTGCAGCCCCGGGACACCAGGTCCTGCTAAGCGCTTGTGTCTGAGTTTATTTAAGTGTGCTCAGCTTCCTCTCCTCCAGGGCAGATTTCCAGGCCACCGCCATCTGGGTAGTTGGCCCTGGAAAATTATGATTTGGGATTTCCTGTACTTCAGATTGTCCATTGCTCCATATCACTGAATTTCCTTCTTTGGATAGTAATGAATTTGGGGAGAAATTTTGCTATCCACCCACCTCAGAGTAAGGTGCTTCTCCCACCATTGTTGTCCTGCATTCATGGAGAGATTTTTCATTCGGCTCTGCCATGGGTCGCCATCTTGTTTTCTGGGCGTATAATTCTTTATAAAAGTAAAGAGTTTATAACCTTTACAGACTGTGCTCCATGGATTTCTCTTCTTTGCTGTGTTTCAAATCTTCCTGGATCTTGACAGCTGGGAATGAAAGACAGGGGGAAGGAACGCGGGTGGGAGTGCCACCCAAGCGAGTGCCCATTGGGTAGCCTCCTGAGAGCTGAACATTTTTTCACGTATTTGTTGGTCATTATTGTACACATATTGTTAAGTGTTTCTTTTATGAGTCAGTCAGAATTCATTTATTTAATCACCCACAGAGATTTATTTGGCACTTATTATATGGTCAGTGCTTTACCCATCACTATGAAGAGTTAAAAATAAAATGTTTTTTAATTTTTATTTATTTATTTTTAATACCAGGGATTGAACCCAGGGGTGCTTCAACACTGAGCCAACATTTCCAGACCATTTTTTTTAATTTGTTTTTTTTTAATTTAATTTATTTTATTTTTTTATTTTTTTCCACCTTTATTAGAAGTATATTGCGATACAGGATACAGATGAGGGGGAAACATTGTCAAAACTGTAGCAATCAATGTGTATAAAGTTTGATAACCAGGGGTAATGCTAACGCATAGATAAGCTACTATGGGTTTCATCTATTGCCGTTTCCCCCAGAAGAACTCATGTGTTAAATGGGTATCTAGTGTAGGA
>PVKS010047532.1:0-12788 GCA_004027875.1 Aplodontia rufa | reverse complement strand
GTGGTTGCGTTTGATTCTGTGTGACAGTAAGGAAGGCCAAGGCTGCGTTTGCTAGAGGAGGAGTAAGGTGATGGTGGTCAGGGTCCCACCTGCGATTTTGAACCTGGAGAGTTGGCCCTGAGGCCATCTTCCCGCCCTCAACACTGAGAATGGAGAACCCTGGTGTCATGGTTTAGCTCTGAGATGTCCCTCAAGGCTCATGTGTGAGACGGTGCAAGAGTTTAGGTGAGAAATGACTGGGCTGTGAGCCTTGTGACCTAATGAGCATTAATCCCCTGGGATTTACTGGGTGGCAGCTGTAAGCAGTGGGGTGTGGCTGGGGGACCTGGGTCACTGGGGGGTGTGCCTTTGGGGTATATATTTTTTTTCTTGGTGAGCAGAGCTCACTATTTATGAAGAGAGAATCAATTTTATCTGGTTTTTCATGACGCCTTTGTTCCTCTGACACTTCATTCTGTAGGAGGCGCTGGGGTTCGAACCAGGGTCCTCGTCCATGACAGGCACCTCTCCAGACCCTCTCTCTGCTTTTTTATTACCACATCCTGAGCTGCTTTCCCCCCACCCCTCTCCTCCATGGCGTTCTGCTTGCCTTGGGCTCAGAACAATGGAGTCGGCCGTCTACGGACTGAGACCTCAGAGATGAGGAGCACTTTTCCTCTTCTAATTGTTCTTGCCAGGTTTTTTTAAAATCACAGTGCCTAAAAGAAAAAGCCAGCTACAGCACTTGGCCTTTCAGGTGTGAGGTCAGGGAGCCTCCAGAGGCCTCCGGTCTACCCAGAGTATTTTAATATTTTCAGTAATGGGATCAATTTCCTGCACCTTGGAGGTTAGAAACCTCCTGGGAAGACACGATGGCAAGGCTGTCATGGTCTAGACACACCTCCAGTCACACCGTGGCTCTCTAGAGCTGGCCACAGCCACACAGAGTCACACTGGGGACTGCAAGCAATTAACACACACTCGACCTCACTCCTCTTGCCCTCACACCCGCGGGCATCCTCCGTCCCAAAGGTCAGCCCTGCACTGCCCTCAGTTGCTGGGGTTCTCTCTGCACCCCAGTCATCCCCACAGGTCATGGCTTCCTTTGCCCTTGGCTGGTGCCCTGTTCAAAGGATCCCAGTCATACCCTCCAGTGGGCAGGATGCACTAGTTTCCCTCCAGCATCAGATCAAGAGGAGGAGACTTGGGACCGAAGGGCTCCAAGACCCTAACTGTTATGAATATAGATATGAGGTGTCCCCCAAAGCTCATGTGTGATGCAACGCAAAAAAACTTAGAGGCGAAATGATTGGATTATGAGCGTCTTAACCTAGCCAGTGCATTAACCTATGCTAGGGACTGACTGGGCGATAGCTGTAGGCAGGTGGGGTGTGGCTGGAGCAGGTGGGTCATTGGGGGGTGTGCCTATTTTGTTCTTGGTGAGCGGGGCTCTCTGTCCCTGGTGTGATGTCCTGAGCTGCTCTCCTCCACCACACTTCCACCATGATGTTCTGCCTCACCTTGGGCTCAGCACGATGGAGTTGATCATCTGTGAGCTGAGACCTCCAAAACCATGAGCCCCAAATACACTTTTCCTCTTATGATTGCTCTTGTCAGGACTTTCGGGCACAGCAGCACAAAAGCTGACCAAAACACCAACATCGACGCGTCACCACCTGAGTTCTCCCCACATTTTTGGGCTTTGCCAGAAACATCGAAAGTTCAAAGAACGGAACACCTTTTTCTTCAATGATTTGATTTAGAAAATGGAAGAAATGACATAAAATTGACTTAGCCAGTGCTCCTGCGGTGCCGACACTAAGTCCAAAGAAGCTGTGATCTAAGTACTAATGATATTTCAATCTGAGTTGTAAAGGTTTTCGTTTGTTTGTTTCCTCAGAAGCAGTCAGGAGAGTGACTGAAAGCTTATTCATTTGCAAGGTTTTTTTTTGGAAATGAACACGCTGGCACAATTTTAATTGGGTTTTAGTTGTTGTTGTTTTAATTCTCACAGTGATGGCTTGGCTATGTCTTTTGGGACTGCGAAAGGAAACTGGCATCTGGTGTTTGAGGATTCTGGGGATTTGCACCATATTTATATGTAATAACTATACAGTAAATAAACAGAATGAATAATTAAGTGAATAATGAGTTTCTCAGAAAATAGGATTCCTCGGAAGACTTCGACAGCGATCCCCGCGTGTGTGGCAGCCTCCCCCCACCCACAGCAATTCTACGGTGCTCTTCCTGTGTCATTGCCTCTGTGGAAACCAGCAAGGACATTTTTCCAGGCGGAAATCAAGCATGCTATTAATCAAATGAGGGCATTTCTCTCACTTGTGTATTTTCTTCCAATTGCAAAGATGTTGGATTTATAGTTCTAAGAATGATCTTTTTTTTTAACCCTAGAGAGATACATCTGCCTCTTTAAAAATAAAATCCATGAGATTAGATTTCATTGCATAGTGTTTCTCTGAGGGACTAAAAACTTGAAATTCCAGGAATTTGCAGTATCTGCTGGAATTATGTACATGCAAGCTAATACCCATGTTAGCCAATACAAGGTGCCCTTGCTTCTGGAAGCAACCCGGGCATGAAGTGAGTCTTCCCAGAGGTAAAACCCACTGTGTGATTGCCGCTTCCTTCAGGTACTTGTCCACCCATTCAATTGAATGTTTTTACTGTCCATTCAGTAATTTGGCAAATATTTATTGAGCATCTATTATATGCCAGGCACTTGTACCAGGTTCTGGGAACAGCTGGTTGAGTGAAACCAGGCACATGCCCTGTCCTCCCAGAGCTCACAGTCTTACCAGGGAGACAGCAATCAGATAATGAAGCAACCGTGACAGGTTCTGTGAAGGAGAGTGTATGAGTCAGCTCAGGCTGCTGTAACAAAACTCTATCTACAGGACAACTTGCACAGCAGAGACTAGAGATGTCAGCAGGGTTGGTTTCTGCCAGATCCTCCCTGAGGTTTGCAGATGACCATCTTCTAGTAGTGTCCTTGCGTGGCCTTTCTTCTGGGGACACCCATGACAAGGATTTCTTTTTGTGTCCAAAATTCCTCTTCTTATTAGGACACTAATCAGATTAGAGTCCGCTCCCGCATGTGGCCTCATTTTAACTTAATCATCTCGTTAACGGTCCTGTCTCTAAATATAGTCCCATTCTGAGGAACCCAGGGTTAAGGTTTAGACATAGAAATCTGAGAGGAACATAGTTCAGCTCACACTAGAAAGGTATCGGCACAGACAGATTCCACATGGATGTCACAGGACAGAGGTGGGCTTCCCTGAGGTTTGGTGGGAATCTTCAGGATGGGGAAAAGCTATTTAAAGAAACAGGAGGGAAGAGCATTCCTGGAGGAGGGAAGAGCGTGAGCTGCAGCTCTCCAATGGAGAGCCCAGAGGGAGGCAGGGCTTGCTGAGGTGCAGTTAGGCCCAGCCCACAGAGGAGGCTGAAGTTGACTTTTTGGGTAAGGCCCATGCCATGCAGGGCTTTGTAGACCATGGCAAGTAGATTCAGGTGTTTAAGTCCATCAGAGGCAAAGTCAAGGTAGATGTGGCATGACTAGATTTGCTTTTCAGAAATGCCAGCCTGGGTGGAGGCTGGAGGGTAGGCAGGTGGGGATCCAGAGGACACTCCCGTAGAGAATTGGTATAGGAATATGCTGCTGGCATCCAAGCTGGAAATCAGGTGGTTTGGATTCTGGAGGTGGGGAAGGATTGGAAAGAAAGAAGTCAATCTGCTAGATCTTCGCAGCAGCTGATTCCAAGTGGTGAGGCCCTGGGAGACAGGCGTTGGTCATGGATTAGCTGCACTGGGCACTGAGTGAGGGAGGGAATGACAAGGTTGTCTCCTGATTGTTGACTTCCGCCACTGAGTGAAGCTAGTGAACAGAATCAAGAACGCCAGTGTTGGCTGGTGCTTCAGCTGAGTTTGATCACACTGATAGCCGAGTACTGAAGTTGCCATTTGGTTACTTTTTGTTCCTCAACACCGATTATACCCCCACATGTGCTTGGTGTTCTGCAGGGAACATTCTTTCCTGCTTATCCTTCACTGCCCTCCAAATCCCAGCCCAAGGTCAATTTGCTCAGCAGCGAAGGCTGATTGCTCAGACGAGGCTCAGTGTCCTTTTCACATAACACCCGGTGCTTTCCTCCAAAGCGATCACTGTGGTTAATGTTACACAATTCCAACATGCTTGGCTTGTTTAAATTCCATTTCTCCCTCTCGAATGGAAAGGCCATGAAGGCTGTGGCCACATCTTCAGATTGGTGGTTCCGGGGCTGGACTCTGTAGGTTCGAATCCTGACTTCCCAGCTTCTGGGTGCCTAAGCATGGACAAGCCAGTCCTGCTGTACCTCAGTTGCCTAGCATGCAAAATTCAAATTATAATACTCTTTCCTTCGTAGGACTTTGGGGGATTGTTAAATTAGAAATTAGCAGAATGAGTTTTCAACAGTGCTTGGCATACAGAAAGTGCTCAATAAAGGTTGGCAATGACTACGCTTCATCACTGTATGCCCCTAACACTTGAAGGATAGATGAACAGATGGATGGGTCGGTGAACGCTTGGACTGAGTAAAACGTAATCCTTCTTAAGCTGTGTTGAATGAGCACGGTGGAACCACAAGGAAGCCCAGATGGGCATCGGCCCATACTTCACAACAAAGCAGAATTCCAAGCCATTGAGTCCCCTTAACATAAACGTCTTATAGCTTCTTTCAGATTAAGAAATCTCCATCAAGACTTCTTCAATGATAAACCAAGTTTCTTGTTTCTTGACTTCACTGGGCAATAAATAAAATCCAACCCAACTGTCCCCTCCTTAATTAAATCGAACTCTTTCCATCTTAACTGTGGGACTGGGAGGTAGACTAAAAAGGAAACTTAATCTGGTATAAACAATAAGTTGATTCATTGATTTATTCATTCTTGTGCCCTCCCCGCAAACATTTACAGAATTCCAACTGTACGTCAGACACTGGGACAGGCACTGAGTGGGTACAAAGTTAAAAAATACTGTCACTGTCCTCAAAAAGCTTAAGAGTATGAACAGCTCTACAAATAGACTGTAAACAAATATTATGATCAATCTACATGATAAAATAGATACAGAAGGGGCTGGAGCAGTGGCTCAGCGGTTACAGTGCTTGCCTGGCATGCGCTAGGACACAGGTTCAAACCCCAGCACCACGCACACAACAAAGTGTTGGAGCAATGAAAGCCGCATGAAAAACTAAATAAAATTGATTCTCCTTTTCTTTCTCTCTTTCACTGTCCCTCTTTCTTTAAAAAAAAAAAAATACAAAAACAAACACTGTTTTCTTAATGAAGCTACAGGCTTGGGGACCACCTTCATCCCAGCTGGCCCTGTCCTGCCTTCAACAGAGAAGCCACCTGGTAGGACAGCCGGAGCTGCTTGATCCCAGCCAAAGGTATTTATGGAAACAACTTGTGTCTGGTTGTCTCCTTTTTGCCCAAAGGATTTGGTTTCTGTAATTTATTCCAAAATTCAAGGCCATTTCATTAGAGTAAATGTGCCATATCATTATTATAACAAGTCCCCTTATTTTTGTTCAATTTGGAAACTGACAATTTCAAGACTATTTTTAGCTCAGTCATGTGAGATTATTTGTTTCCTGATTATGAGAAGTTTTTCCTTTGGACTAGTTAACATGAATTTTGTGCCCACTTATTATGTCACATGCTCCAATTCAATTTATTTTAAAGCAGATTCTTTGGGGAAAACTGTAAAGCTAATTTGAATTGATTCTTTAGAGATTCCATTTTAAATGAAGTGCTACAAAATTGGCAGACAAAGTGAAAAAATGAAATCGAATTTTCTTCTTCCGCTACTCACTGGTTTCAGAAACCTTGCTTTTTGACACTGCCAAGGGTTTTGATGTAATGTTTTATGCAATTTTCATAACATTTATCTCAAACTCCCCTGCCTTTGGTTGGGTTGTTCAACTGCAACATGGTTTCCTGATGTTTCCATGTTTAAAAAAAAAAAAAGCAAAGTTCTTGCTAAAGGAAGAATTTGGTGTTTTGATACAAACTTTCTACTATCCACAGTGGCACCCATCTTTCAGACATTTTTATAAAACGCGTATGCGAATTCCAAGAAGAATACACAGCATTTGTAGTCAAACCTGTTGGTGGGAGAGAGTGAAATAAAACTGATTCCCCCATACCCTCCCCCTTTGCCCAATTTATATTGCTCCCTTTCAGATTGGACAGGTTTATAGCTTGAGGTAGGTGTGGGAATAATAGGCAAGAGGCCTGGCTGCTAATTTCCTGTCCCCCACAGACCCCTGGAAGCCCTCATTGTTCCTCAGGGTGGTGGGCTCTAAGCTAATCAGAAACAGCTGGCC
The DNA here is from genome assembly GCA_004027875.1 of Aplodontia rufa. NCBI lineage: Eukaryota > Metazoa > Chordata > Mammalia > Rodentia > Aplodontiidae > Aplodontia > Aplodontia rufa. The sequence goes on along the minus strand of PVKS010047532.1, from coordinate 6,423 downwards.
CCGGCGGAGAACAGGGCCTGGGATTGGTCCACCTGACTCCCCCAGATGATTTACATCCTATTAATAACAATCAAATGGAAAACACATAGAAAACACATGCCTACAGCTTCATTTAGAGCCTCGCTCTTTCTCTTTGATGTGTCTTTAAAGGAGCGTTTCATTTCTCACCCTTCTCTTGCCCTGAATTCTCCATGAAGCAACTGTCTTGGTCCATTTTCTGCGGCTGTAAGGGAATAGCAAACTGGGTGAATTTATAGCAACAGCAGTTTGTTCAGCTGACAGGCTGGCGACTGGGAGGCCTCTGGCATTGCATGGCAAGCAAGGTGGAGAGAAAGGAGGCTGAGCTCACTCTTTGATCAGAGCCACTGCCGGAATGACAACCCAGTCCCCAAGATGGCACGGATCGGTTCGCGAAGGCAGAGCCCTCTTGACCTAACCTCATCAGCTCTCAAAGGGATCACCTCTTCACACTGAAATGAAACAGCGGCAGTTTCGTTTCAACATGAGTTTTGCAGGGGACATTCAGAACCCAGTGGCAGTTTTCAATCCTCCTGACCCAGCTAGTCAGCTAAGAGCAGAGTCACGGAGGGCCTTCCCCCAATTCTGCTGTGCCTTCGAGGGGAGCATCAAAGTGCTAGGAGTTGTCCCCATAACTCAGGTTGGTCTTCAGAGAAGCAGATCCCAGCTGCGTTGGTTTTCATTCTGATTATGATCACGTGAACACATGTCTTTCCAGTTTCAGTGGAAGAAGCAGACCACAGCAGCCTTGCCCGTTAGGCACACGATGCCCACGACAATACTTCTAGGAACTGCAGGAGTTTAAGTGTGATAACGAATGTACAATCATTAACCCAGCCAACCGAGTCATGATATATAATTTTTTTAAAATGTCCAAATGACAAAAGGGTCCATGAAGGCCAAGTGTCTCGGTCCACAGAAGTCATAATTCATCCCAAGCAGAACCCATGGAGCAGCCTGGGGGGGGGGGCAGGGTGGGTTCTTGGGATGAGAGTTTCTGTGACTCAGAGCTGGGAGCTGGTGGAGAGGCCCAGCAAGTCTCCTCAGACCTCTCCATCTGGAGCTGGGCCTAAAGCTGCTAACAGTCACAAGGCCATCAGTTAGCCATGAAGACGGAGGTTCCCAACCACCTCCTTCCCAACCCCGCATGCAGTCCAGTTGGGTTTAGTGTTTCCTATAGTTTGGCTTAGTGTCCCCAAACGGCCCATGTGTTGAAGACTTGGTTGCCAGTCTGAGATGCTATTGGCAGATGGTGGAACCCTGAGGAGGTAGGGCTAGTGGAACAGAAGAAAGTGAGGACTTTGGAGGGGTGCCCTTGAAGGAAATATTGGGTCCCCAAGCCCTCCCCACTCTCTCTCTCCCCTCTCCCTGCTTCCTTGCCACCATGAAGTGATAGTTTTCTCTGCCACACACTCCCTGGCCACAGGCCCAAAGGCAACAGAAGCAACTGACCACGGGCTGAATGTCTGCAACCTTTCCTCTTTCCAGTTGATTACCTTGGCTGTTTCGTCACAGTGATGGAAAGCTGACTGCCAGGATTTCAATCGTTTCAATCCACAAACACGTGGTGTGACGTGGACGACTGGTTATCAACATCCGGACACAGCTGCCCAGGCAGACTTCATACGTGTCCCAGGCTTCTGTGTATTAGTGTGACCGTGCCGCTAACTGCCTACCCCACACCTGAGGACAAGCAGACGTGCCAGCTCCCGTGCTGTGCCTTCAAACCGGGCTGCCCGCTCCTCCTCACGCTCTTCCCCTCCCGACCAGTTGGAACCCAAACATGGAGGCAACCCAGCTTCAACATTCAGTGACAAGAGCTGAGCAGCAAGCTAGAAAGATCCTAGAGGTTTGGGGTCCAAAGACTTCTTAATGTAAGCATGCATTTTTTTCTTAAGGAATTCTGAGTGGACATATTAGTCCTTTAGATTGTAGGCGATAAAAATTAAAATCAACCTGAATTCACTGAAGCAGAAAAGAAAATGTGTTTACTCCCATAATTGGGAAGCCCAGGAGAAGAGTTGCAGGTGTAGCTGGATCCAGGGTCTCAGATTGCTGCGAGTCATCAGGTCTCGCTCTCTCTGAATCAGCTTTGTGCAGGCATCCACGGAAAACGGCCCTGGGAAATTCCAGGCTTACAATCTCCTTATAGTTCATGACCCACAAGAGGACGGTGGCTGTCTTTCATATATTTAACCATGCAGAGCAAGTGCAGAGTCGCCCTGCCGCAGCCACAGGCTCCTCCTTAGCCAACCACGGCAATCCCAGAAGAGGGGCGATGAGAAAGAGCCTGTACCCACAGAGACTGTTCCAGCCCACCCGGGAAGTGGACCCCAGGGCAGCGAAGACAGAGCCGGGCAGGGGCAAGCCCTGGAAGTCTCCGCTGGGGTAGTTGGGAAAACTTCGCAGCTTTGCGCTCAGGCATTGAAAGACTTAGAGTTTAAAAGTGGATAAAGAAAAAAATACTTTCTCGTTCCTGGCTCTTTTCTGAAGTCCGAGCAAGCTGGGCAGCCCAGGGGGCTGTAAAGGATCCTGCTGTTTTTCCCTTGGTCACCGGCTGGGAGGGGAAGGGTCTCCTCTAAGCATCAGACAAACAGCGGGAAACACTGACTTGAGGACAAGTCTCGGGCACGGGCACCTCCACGTCCGGCACGGGAGAAGAGCCGTGCTTCTCCCTGGCTTGAAGACAGGTTCCCTTAACAGTCCAGACAGCCTGGCACGTGAGCCATTCCGAGGGGAAGCCACTTACCTTGGGGAGCATGCGGCACTCCTTTGCATTTTTCATAGAATGGTTTCTTTTAGGTTTGGGGCAGGGCAGCTTGTGATTTTAATCTATATTTATTACATCCCAAACTGGCTAGTGTTGGGAGTTTAGGACTACATCTCTACGAGGATTCAAATAGTCGAATAATGTCCCCACCAGTTGCAGCCTGTGCCTCAGCTCTACAGTCCGGGGCTCCATCTTTTTGTCTCCAGTGTCCCTTTGGCCAACCAGGCTGCTATTGGCTGGATTTAAAGGATGGAGCTGGCTGGACCTTCAACGGTCTGGAGGCCACAGTGCGACTTGCTCCTGCCGCTGTGGGCAATGCTCATCTTGCAGCTGAGATCCACAGCCCGCTCTCCCTTGTCCTGTTCAAGCCGTCACATTCCTCACGAATCCAGGTTGTTGGATGGCTGTAAGAGCTTCCGGGATTTATTGTTGTTTGATAAGAAAATGATTTCTTTGGGTACAAAGCTCTTTTCATTGACAGGCAAGTTTGCACCCGCAAGCAGCAGGGAGCATGAGATGTAGCCCCGTCTGCTCTACGCTGAATCTCTCTGCACTAGATTGTCCCGAGAGGACACTGGAGCAGTGATCAGTCCAGCATCCATCATCTCTTCCAGAATTTACACTACAGGGACTCATACAGGGGGGATCCTGACTTCAGGAGGGAAGAGGCGCACGGTCCAGTTAACTTGGCTGGATTGATTTGGCTGATGGAGTAGATCGCGTTATTGTTCCGATCATTTCCTCCCTAGTTCAATTCCTGCTCATGGCCACATAAGACTTGTGCCTTCAGTGTCTCTTCCAGGAGGACTAGACTTCCATGCCTCATTGGTGTTGGGCTTGGCACCATGAGTTGGCCAATGGGACGTGAGCAGAAGACACTAGATGTGGGTAGGAGCAGAGGCTGTAGATGTGAACTTTTGCTCTTGCTCATTTGTTTCTTTCCAGCTACCAAGGGAATGGCATGTTCCCACAGGTGCCCAACTTGAGTACTCACATGTAGTGTGAGTGAGGAATGCATTCTGGTTATTGTAACACTGATGTGTTGGGGTCATCTGTTATAAAGGCATAGCCTAGTGAAAGCTGACTGATACAAATGCTCACTAACTACCCTTAACATTTCAGTGAAAAATAGTCCCACTCTGTGTACATGTGGATACAACCCAGACTTGTGACAAATCTACCCAAGAAAAAAACTAATCCTAATTATAAGAAAATAAATGGTCTACAGTCAGATTAAACCAACAGTAACAAAAGTCAATTTTGCATATGAAATTTTCCAGGGTTAAAAATTCATAGTATTGGTGAGAGTGAATTAGAAGCAGGGATTCTTCCACAGTTTAATGGGGGTCAAAATCAGAACAACATCACTGGAGACAAAATCAGGATTAGTACTAAGAACAACAATAATTGGCAGGTAGAGAGCGCCTGTACGTGCCCGTCACCATTACGTACGTTCCATTAATCCTACTTGAATTAGTAATGTTGGTTTATGTGTACTAGCTCACTTAATCCTTATAATAATCTTGAAGAGAAGATATTATTATTAAACAACATATGTTTAAAGTCTTAAAATGTATAAATGTGCTCTTTGACCCATATCTGGAAATTTATCCTAAGAAAATCATCCAAGATGACACATACAGTTTAATATAAGAATATTCATGGTGGCATGGTTCATAATTATGAAATCCAGAAGTAACATAAGTGTCTGGAAAATGGGGATTTTTTAAAATAAATTGAGTTATTTAAGAGTGTCATACAGAATAGAGGCCGCGTGCGGAGCGAGCGCTCGCAGCTCCCTGCTCCTCCCGCAACGCACGACCCAGGGATACCCCCGGCTAGTCTGCCGCCGTGGCAGACAAGGAAGCAGCCTTTGACAACGCAGTGGAAGAACGTGTAATCAACGAGGAATACAAAATATGGAAAAAGAACACCCCTTTTCTTTATGATTTGGTGATGACCCATGCTCTGGAGTGGCCCAGCCTAATAGCCCAGTGGCTTCCAGATGTAACCAGACCAGAAGGGAAAGAGTTCAGCATTCATCGACTTGTCCTGGGGACACACACATCGGATGAACAAAACCACCTTGTGATAGCCAGTGTACAGCTCCCTAATGATGATGCTCAGTTTGATGCATCACACTACGACAGTGAGAAAGGAGAATTTGGAGGTTTTGGCTCAGTTAGTGGGAAAATCAAAATAGAAATCAAGATCAACCATGAAGGAGAAGTAAACAGGGCTCCTTATATGCCCCAGAACCCTTGCATCGTTGCAACAAAGACTCCATCCAGTGACGTTCTTGTTTTTGACTATACGAAACATCCTTCTAAACCAGACCCTTCTGGAGAGTGCAACCCAGACTTGCGTCTCCGTGGACATCAGAAGGAAGGGTATGGGCTTTCTTGGAAACCAAATCTCAGTGGGCACTTACTTAGTGTTTCAGATGACCATACCATCTGCCTGTGGGATATCAGTGCCGTCCCAAAGGAAGGAAAAGTGGTGGATGCAAAGACCATCTTTACAGGGCATACAGCAGTAGTAGAAGATGTTTCCTGGCATCTGCTCCATGAGTCCCAGTTTGGGTCAGTTGCTGATGATCAGAAACTTATGATTTGGGATACTCGATCAAACAATACATCCAAACCAAGCCACTCAGTAGATGCTCACACTGCTGAAGTCAACTGCCTCTCTTTCAATCCTTATAGTGAGTTCATACTTGCCACAGGATCAGCTGACAAGACTGTTGCCTTGTGGGATCTGAGAAATCCGAAATTAAAGTTGCATTCCTTTGAATCATATAAGGATGAAATATTCCAGCTTCAGTGGTCACCTCACAATGAGACTATTTTGGCTTCTAGTGGTAACGATCGCAGACTGAATGTCTGGGATTTAAGTAAAATTGGAGAGGAACAATCCCCAGAGGATGCAGAAGATGGCCCACCAGAATTATTGCTTATTCATGGTGGTCACACTGCCAAGATATCCAATTTCTCCTGGAATCCAAATGAACCTTGGATGATTTGTTCTGTATCAGAAGACAACATCACGCAAGTGTGGCAGATGGCAGAGAACATCTATAATGATGAAGATCCTGAAGGAAGTGTGGATCCTGAAGGACAGGGATCCCAGATGTCTGCACTTGTGTTTTAGACTCCCCCTTTTCCCCTATCAACCCTGAGATTGATTTAACACTGGTTTTGAGGCTCAGACTTTGTTCAGCTGTCCCTTTATTATAGGTACCACCTACAATGCTATTAGCCCAATCAGTGGGTATTTTCTAAATATTAACTGGGGACTTTATTCAGTAAAGCCAGACTTATTTAAATTTTCTTCAGAAATTTTCTAGTAGCAAACCCAAATCTAAAGTAGCTAAGAAAGGGGAATTAGGTGTGGTTATTTTTATTCTTCAGCTGTATCCCCAAGTTTTTCAGACTCATTAAATAACAACTAGAGCAAGTAAGGAATAGAGCCCAGTGAGGTGGGTCTGAGCCATGAAGTATACACACAGCAAGATGTCGTTTTTATTCAGGAATTAGGGGAGATTCAAGTCATAGATTCCTACTCTAAAATCTTCACACTTGACTTTCCAGGATGCACATTTTCCTACGTAGACCAGTCTCCTCTTGGTTTCTTCA